>SWBL01000189.1:0-96245 GCA_024195585.1 Aureobasidium sp. EXF-3400 | reverse complement strand
CACCTATTTCCTTTGTTACACCCAGATTTTAGAGTTTAGGAGCAGGATATAGCTTATATAGTATTGTATCGAAGTGTTGCAAACCCTAAAACCCTAAAAACCCTAAACCCTGCGCGGACCAGAATCCAGTCGCCCGTCACATACGGCACACCAGCTTCATGCGAGATTTCAAGCGTTCCTTCTGCGGTGCCGACAATGGCAGTTTGGACATTCGGTATGGGATCCATAGTTTGTATTCGATATCAATGGAGTTCTGCTTCCGTTTTGGAAAGGAATTATATCGTTGACCCCCTTTTCAACATAGGACTTATACGTTACTCCACTGTTTCTTCTACAAACATCCGAACTTTGCCGACTATCAAGTTACGCTTTCTGACTTTATTCTCCGAAGTCATCCGAATCCAAAAACAAAGCTCAATCTCCTATCTCCACACAGATCAGACAGTCTTGCTGTTGTCGGATCAATGTCAAAAGAACGAGACTCCTCTCGTGAGGTCGGTTTTGTCGATGTTGCACGAACACAGTCTAAGGTTCTGAATGAAAAAGGTCCTGTCCTGAACACGCTTCATTATCCAAAATCTCGAATTTGTGGCAAACTAGGCTATTGCATATACAAGAGATGCGTACTCCGGAAGTTGGAAACCTGTTGATCTACAGTTCTACGTGCGCACAAGTCCCAAAACCAGTAAATGTTTCGGTCTTTGTTTCACCGTTGACTTTTCCAACTAATCCACCTTCCACGCCAACTAAGAAGCCGGCATTGCCTGCGCCATGCGGTTCTATTGCTATGTTCCACATGGTCTTCGAATTGCGAACATGGAACTCCCACCGCTGCTCCTGCTGCACAAGCAAGACCTTACACCCAGTGCTCTGGGGGTACCGTTCCCGATTTTGCTCTGGTACAAGGGCGAGGCACCCAGAGCGAAAAGTCCTTACGCAGCGACGACGGATCATCCGTTGAGCAAAATGCTGGGAGAATGAAATGCCATTTTGATCGCAGATAGTGCCTACGGCGCAGTATGGAGTCTCAACACCGCCACCGGCTCCGTGCAAAAATCAATCTCAGACCCCAGTATGCTGCCCACACACACCGTGGCCCCCATTGGTATAAACGGCTTGCACATCCAAGGCCAAGACTTGCTGTACACACAAACCAACAATGCCACGCTCTGGAGCATTCCCATCGACATTTCCACAGGCGCAGCCACTGGTCCCGCGAAAGTGGTTTCTGCAGATGTAACTGGGGATGATGATTTCACTGCTGATGTGAAGGGGAATATCTTTATTGCTAGTGATGGGGCGTTGAGGAGTTTGGAGAAGGGTAGCAGTGTTGTAGGGACGATTGCGAATGTTGATGGTACGAGTGCGGTGCACTTTGGAAGAAAGGAAGGGGATGGAGATGTGCTTTATGTTTCTTCGACTGGTGGGATTGAGTGTTATATTGGTGGGGATTGTCCTTCGTCTGGTGGGTTGTATATAGTTAGTGTGTGAGAAGTGGGGGAATGAGGTCGTGTAGGGATGGCTTTGATCCTTTCGTTTTGTCTTTCGCGGTAGTCGTTGCTTGGTTTGTTAGCTTAATATAGTACGCAGTAATAGTAACTCAATTGATTGTCCTAGTAAAATGATCGGGAGCGACACATAACTTATAATAGTTCTATTCTAGTTCATTGGGCCTGTCTTTCGTGCTCGACCCGAGTCTAAAAACTGTAGAAAAGGCAGATTTTCTAAGAATCCAATTGTTTAGTGATGCATCAAGTCGGGTGGATCGTTTTGGCTCGAGGGAGCATAAATTCAGAAGTTCTGGGCACCGAGGTTTAGATTGTTCTTGATTACTTGGGATTCCTGGACTCTACGAACTGCAAGTACTATTGAACATCGAGATGCCAGGAATAAGAATCTGGGAAGATGAAACTTGGTGGAAAAGGCTACAGTTGCCGCAGTACCTGACCGCCAATGCCTTATAGCAAAACCGACAATCATGCGATCAATATGTCTGTGTCCCTTCCATTTTTTCCTAAGTGTTCTTGTTGTACACAGCGTAGTAGTTTGTCTGGATGGGATAGTTCCAAGAAATCTCATCACTCGAGTAAACAGCAAGAAACAGCTTGCAGTACCCGGTGCTAGCACGCGAAAACAGACGAATCAGTACTGTCCGTCACGCGAGGCACTGTATGTCAACTCACCGATCGCCGTTGTAACTGACGTCGAAGAATCCAAAGGCTTTATAGCTGCTTGTAGCTAAGTGGAGATTGGCGTACTGGGTTTTGCTAGTGCTGTAGTTGTTTGTCGGGCTGGGTGATGCACTTAGTAGATACTCGTTGCTATCAAATTTTGTCTTTTACTAATTGAAACTTACTTGTTGCTAATAGCTATTACGGTATTTTGATCTGCAGTATAGCATATAGTTTTAGAGGTGACCTCGGTTACCGAGATAGATAGAGGCCTATTTATTATTTATAATGTTTAAAGCTTAATAGTCTAGGGTTGTTATATCTCGCGTGTGCTGCCGCTCTAGCCAGAAATGTGTGTCTCCGATGCGTCGTGTCTTTCCTCCGGGGATGTGAGCGCTCCAAATAACAGCTGTGACACCAACCAGCACGCCAGACTTTGCTGTAAATCCAGCATCAGTAAAATTCGCGAGGCTGGAAGAGCTGGAACCAATTGCAGAAGAGCAATTTTGATGAAGATATCGAAGCTGTTGCAGGATCTTACAGTTCTCTGCTCTCCGCAAGAATAAGCACGACATACTTCGCCCGGCCTTCCTCGTCCTTACAAGGGGTCCAGTGACTGACCAAGCGTCTATTTGTCTTGATTACAGGCCATGTCGGCATCGCGTTCCCGGCCCTCTCCTCGACTGTGACATCGATGTCCACGCTCACCGCTTTGCCCTGGGCTAAGAGATCCGTCACTGTCTTCTTGTAGGACTTCATGACAGTTGATGATGAGGGCGAGCGTTCCGCAAGAACTTTGAAGATGTCCTCGTTCATAATCCGTTCAGTCGTCCCTTGCGTCCGACTCAGTCGTAGCAGATCGTCAGCAGATGTCGAATAGTGCGCGACACTGAAGCCCGAACGTTCTTTCATCTTGAGCACGACGTACTACATGCACACGTCAGACGACTGGGATTGCGCGTTTGAGTGTGTCTTGAGAGGAGAACCTACATTGGAATACGCTGTTTGAAACATCTGCATCTGCGTCTCGAGCCTCATACCCCCAAGCCGTTTAATCAGGTCATCTTCCATACCTGGATCTTGCCTGATTTCTGTAGGTACGTGCGAGGTTGACTTGAATATGTGACGATGCCTTCTAAACTGATCTCTTGGTGATGCCGGAGTTGGGTTTGACGTATCTTTCACAGCCAAATAGTGTTGGTGTGCCTGCAGGGCTTTCCTGTCATCCAGCTCCAGAATCTTCATTACGTCGGGTTTGCCATGGATAGTTGTCGAACAGTCAATCTGACCACCAAGGAAGAAAACAATGTTCCCGGCTTTATCATGAAGAGGAGCGACGTACAGTAGGTTCCAGAACGGAGTTCCGTCCTTTCGATAATTCAGAAGTAGCTGAACGGTCTCTTGACCATTATTGATAGCGGACTTGAGACGAATCACGGACGAACGGTCGGTCTTTGCGCCCTGCAAGAAGCGACAATTACGTGGGATGATGTCGCGGCGGCTGTAGCCTGTGACATCGATGAATCCATCAGAAGCGTATAATATCGCATTATCCGCAATGCTATCTCATGTCAACACCGGGCAGCATATGGACAGAGGGAGATCCCACCTAGGATCTGTAAGACAGAAGCAGTCGCCGAGTCCTTGGTAAGTTTTCCGGTCATGAGCCAACGCCATGCTCGCGCTTGTCGTTAACTGGTGTGTCACGAATCGAGGATAGACATCATCGCGAATCAGATCTTCTACGTGTCTTTGGGCGGGGGCAAATATATCCTGCATCGCACAGAACGTGTCACTGGTAGCAGTGTCAATGGCGGAAGTTAGACTCTTTGAGATGGTCTCGGTGATGTTAATGGGTTGGGTCGCATGGGTAGAAGTATAGGTAGCATGGATATGCAATAGCAGCTCTTGTGCTTGGGCCAGAAGGCTGCGATATTGCTCGATCTGTGCTTCTGGTTGGTGTCTTTGATGGGTCGATTGAGCCTTTTGAACATACCTTCTCTAGAAAGTCAATGTTCTCACTACAAGCGTTGGAGTCGCAAAAGGATTTTAGCCGCATGGCCGTAGCAGGATCACTCAGGACGGCCTGAAAAACATCCGGGGCGAAGAAGTCAGCAATACCACTACGGGGTCGTGAGCTCGTCGCTGACATCCCTAAAGTGCTTTGTTCGTGAGACTCAGAGTGTGGCGTCATGGCCGGAACCTGTACTCTGGCAAAGAACGTGATGGTTGTCGCAAAAGGAACTACGAGGACTGACTCGATCAAGAGAAGTGGGAAGAATGCTGACGGCTTCGCGAAGGAAATTAGTAGAATTGGTATTGACAACGGTCGATCTAGAATTGGGTATAGGGTTCGTAGTGACGACAACCCGTTTACCGGCTATTGTAACGACATCGAGATCGTCACCCGCTGCAACTGCAGCAGTTCTGACAGAACTCTCGCATGCTCTAACACGTAATCATCGCGAATAGCAGTGAGGAAGTCAGGCGTTGCAAATCAAATAACAGTGATCAGACCAGCCAGGATCAACGATTCAACCACAATCAAGACATTCGAACCAAGGACCTTTCCTGTCTGATTGTAACTGAATGAACGACATGACGGGAACGAAATCGATCTGGCGACGTCGATAAAGGACAGTTGAAAACGTGGTCGGGAGGGTACAGGGTTGTTGGTGCGCCGAAGCTCGAAGAGGCACGCCGAGACTCCCGGCGAACGGGGATCGACTCCGCTATCACGTTTGATTCATGTTGGCGAGCTAATTGCATGCACGCTGCCGCCGACAAGACCTGTCGCATCACGGCCATGCTCGTCTTTACTGATGCCATGCCTCCGGTTCTCCCATTCGTCTTCTTCGCCGGCCTCGTGCAGTCGCCCTCTCGTCTCGATCGACCGTCTTCCAAAACCGAACGTCCACGGACAACTGCCCGCCGAGTGCAGGGGTATGCTCAGCTGGACGCATTTGCAGTCACGCTCCGCTTGCACAAAGACTCTGGAGCTTCTCGGTGACGCGACGTGTTCCAACGAGAAGGACTGTCTTGCGCGCTTTCAACAAGGCGCGCACACGTCCATCCGCTGTCAAGTATACTGAGACGTGGACTCAACTTTCTACCCAGCGTTCGAACACCGCCCAAATCCACCGTGCTTCTGCTCCGAGTCCTACCGTTAAGCATGCTCAGAAAGATGCCATTGGTGCCACCGGACAGCCCAAATTGCAAAACAGATGGGCGAGCAGAATATCAACCATAGCCATTATGGGCCAGAGTGGCATTTCCATCGCACCAAGCTTGATCGGCATTACACAATGAATGCCTTTGGCCGCTCCGTCTGCTTGCCAATCCTAGAAATACCTTGCTGTGTCATCTCATATTGACCCGCCGATCAGTACAAGCCTGGACAAGACGGCTCGGCGCTTGCTAGTCCCTACGGTACTGACATTGGCTTGCGGATGCTCTTGCGCCGTCTCCGTTGCCCAAGCAATTTTTCCTCCAATCATTTTCATGGGTTCCCCCCAGTACACCGTCACAGAAGCAATATCTACGCCGCCCTCAAGTACATATTTATGATCCCCATCTACGCGTTCATGGGCTGGCACTCCAATTGTACTCGCGATTGCATGTGGCACTTGATCTTTTGTATGACGTGCTGCATCCCTATATACGCCGTGTAGATGCACACTGCATTGCACATATCCTTCGCTCATGACCTACCTAATCCAAGCACCGCTACTTCTTTTCGCCTGGAAGCCCAAACTCTGCACCTTGCCCTACTTTCCGAGTCCCCGCCTCTTGAAAAATGGAAACTCAGGGGGCATCTTATCATGACTAAACGACAAGTCCAGTATCTGATCGTCATACCTTCATTAGGTGACTTGACTGACCCCTTTAGATGCCAGCTGACTCGGTGCTATATGCATCTGAAACACTGTAGGCTCGGAGATCCAATGGTATCGGCGCTAACTTTGGCGCCCTCTGGTGACTACGGAACCACTGTCCGGAGATTGGCGTCATGGACCCCGTACCGGAACGTCCGACGAGAGAGTTTCGACATACGCAATCACTCCACTGAACCGCGCTCGGACAGTTCGGAGTCAGGTCCAAAGGAAATACGGAGAGATGCTCTGAGCTTGACCTGGTGTTCAGCACCATCGCTTGTTAGCACTCAGGCTAGAGGGGGCAAGTACGTCGCCCGGTCGGCCTTCTTCGTCATGGAGGCAATTGACTGGATAGCGAAACTGGGTTCGAGAAATAGCTCTCTCATATCTCTAGACATCTGCCTAGTGTCTAACGTACTAGGTTATTCTATGCCAAAAATGTTCGTCTCAGGATTTCTAGCTCCTTCGGCCCTACTCCCAACTGACTCTCCAGAAACAACGGGAATGATCCATACTGAGCATCTATGGGCGCAAACATACGTCTGAGCAGGTCTGCCCTGAGTTTGACTGCATTCCTGATGCTTTCTGGTGGTGCTCCAAGTTCTTTTGCAACCCGCTGATAGTATTTGTTCGCTGGTGGCTGCAGGAACACGTTGGCGGATTGGAACCGAAGGAAGGTTGTCGAATCTGGGTCCTCGCGGTCGGGCTGGAGAGCATGGTTTGAGGCCACAAAGTCGGCTTCGATGTCTTGCTGGGACACCCCGAGGGCTTTCAGCCATAGTGCTATACCAACGCCAGTGCGATCACGTCCTCCAGTACAATGAACCAAGATAGTCTCATCTGGAGCCAGATCGAGGAGCGCGCGAAAGAAAGGGCGGTACTTTGTGAGGCGGGACGTATGGCTTTCCGTGCCATAACTGTTCACGAGAAAAAGCATGCGATAATAAGGTCCATATTGGCTGACTTTGGTGATATTGAGCATTGTTTCTGGGAGACCTGCGCAGAGAACCAATGTTCGGATAGTCGAGTCGTGGATTGCATCGCCAGTATCGCTTCCAATGATTGGACTTGGGATAATTGCTGTTCCCGCAGGTAGTCGGTCGGGATGGTCGAGAGCTTCCTTTGGGCCGCGCAAGTCTACAACTGTCTTTATACCGAGTTGCGCCAGGGTCTGTAGATCGTTGCTAGTGATCTGAGCGAGGTTTGCACTTCGAAAGAGACGATTCTTGATGATGTGTCTCCCGTCACTTGTGCAGAGGCCTCCGAGGTCGCGCATGTTCAGTGTGCCTTCCATGACGATGGATCGATCTTGCCATGTTGCACTTGGTTCTACTGCTCGGGCTTGTCAGCTTCCGACGACGTCACGAATAACATAGTCCAGTATAGTCACCTTGTTTAGCGAGCATGATTGAAGAAGAAATCGCTGCGGTTCTCAAAGCGCGAATGAACCTGACACTTCTCTGAGGCGACAGATTCCTCAGCATCCGTTCGTAGTCTCTTTTAATCGCGTTTGAGTGGTAAATGACACAGCAATGCAGAGAAAGATATCGTCTCTCAGGTCGCGAGTGACTCACCTCGGGATGAACATCAGTAAGCCGTTTGGTACCTTCGGCTAGATAGCAAGATTCCCGGTGATCCTCCGGACTTCTCGACAGCATAGCCGAGCACATTCTACTGGCTACTCCAAGAACATGCTTATTCAAAGACTAGAAGGAAACTATTACATATGAAGATTCCGTTCCAGAGGCGCAGAAGCTTGGCTCCAAGGGAGGTCCCATCATCGATGCGCAAAGGAGCGTGGAACTCTTCTGAGATATCTCTCGGAAGATCTCAATGCTCAAGTGCGTCTACATGATCACGGACAAGGAGCAAAAGTCTATCCAACCTCTCTATCTTGCCGGCGGCATATCTTCCATTGCCGGTGACGTTCTGTCCCCAGCTTGAGGTCTACTCTTTGAACAAAGTGCTCCGACTCCGCAACTACCTCCTGGCCATGAACTCGTCAAGCGCGAAGGATGCTTTGACGTACTTTGTTCTTACAGAAGAGTCGCAGTTGTCCTGGTTCTCTTCTTTTTTCGTCTACGTCTGGAACAACCCGCAACTAGAGCTCACCTCTTTCTGGCATTCTGTATCATCGATCGAAATTCAGAGTTCTCGTTGACTCACTGTATCCTATGCCTTCCTTTTGCCTTTTGTTCCAGCGCTTAGAAATGTCATGATCTTGGTAGTCGTGGTTCTAGGGGTCCTGAGTCAGGATGGATAGAATGGCAAGGTCTGATACGGCAGTTCAATCCAAAGACTATCGATCGAATAGAGAGGGAGCTCGAGGCGCACCTCAGTATTGATATATTAGCTAAGCTGTAAGATACATAACAATCAAAGTCACTATTGTCAAGAGACTAGCAGCCCAGCCGATGCTGCTTCCATGCCTAGCCGCACCCTCCATGCTCGAACCATTTGTCTCGATAGTATTAGCAAAGTCGTTTGAGTCGATTGCCTTTAGACAGTGGAAAGAAGACTGTCGTAGACGATCAGAAGACGACACCGAGTCTTCTGTATCGAAGAACAAGCTCATTACTGGACTGTATGCGAACCATGAAGAGCTGTCGTTGGTGCTATAGTTGAATGAGTATAGAGGAGTGAGTTCATTAGTCTTCGGAAGTGTCGGCCAGCAATTTGACGTTACGTTCGTGGAAGGTGAGATAGGTTTCGGGGCATTGGATCCTGTGAGCACTACTGGATAGACTGTGTAAGGGTAGATGTCATTCTGTTGCAATCGTGAGCACGAGGCTGGGGCCGTTCTCGATATAGAGTCGGCAATGTTTATGCAAATCGTCGTACTGTTCTGCTCATCTGTCGCTGCGGCCGCAATCTCGAGCGCAGCAGATTGGAGGTCCTTCAGGCATTGGTCACCAGTATTCATGCCAAATCCCCAGCTGCAAGAGTCGGACGTGACTTGAGTAGGATCGCCTGAGCCGTACGGAAGAACGAAGCCATGACTGTCTGGTCTGTCGAAGATGAGAGCACAGCCTGTGTAGCTAGCATTGGCTAGATCGGTACCAGGAGGCGTACCAAGGTAGAAAGATCGTGTGACACCAGGTATGTTTACATGACCACCATACAGATAGGGTTCAGGCTGCACACCAAGAGTCCATGTGAAGTTACCAGCAGAAGCGTCAATTGGATTCGGTACAGTCTCGATGCCCACCCAAGTATGGTCTTGTTCTTGAACCTGACACGACGTTTCTTCGTGATCAGGTGAGAGATTTGGACAGTCGATTGCAGCGCAGCCAAGAAGGTTTTCGCCAGTGACAGTCGTCGGAAGGACCGATGCTAGAAGCACGGTGATTGAATAGATTATTGTAGAATGCATACTGAAGGACGATTGAAAGCATCACTGATCAGTACGAGGTAGTTGATGTCTGGGCGGCTAAAGAATGCCTTTTATGTTGTGATACCTTTACCGCCTCGTGTCCGACCACAGAGCAGTCTTGTGAGCATAGATTAATGATGCCAAGCTATGTAATCATCGCCCAGGATTGATCATCTGAATATGCGTGGGGGGCCGCGGAGTAGCAAGGCCTCCCCACTTGTTTACATCTGAATGTCAACAGGAGGGTGTGCAAATGATGGGCTTGGCGTGCCATATCAGCGTGACAATTTGCGACAAGGCCGGTAGCCCTTTGATCACTACACAAATGCTCTGTACAATATAGATGCTAAGTGGTTATCGTTTGCCTTCCTCTTGAGACTTGTGGAGAGCTCGGTCATCGCTTGGCTGCTTGGCGACTTGGCGTACGAATCTTGTTAGGTGCTTCACTCCAGAGACAGTAAAGCCAAGCTATACGGGAACAAGCCTAAGGGCTCCGAGGAAACAGGACCTACTGTACTTTCGAAGTCTAATTTGACCTCACGCCAATCACAATCTTGACATGCTCCAATAACCACTCGTATGGATGATCTCCAAATCCTACGATGACGGTGCTCAATTTTCACCGTGCAATAAGCTATCGCATCAAACAACACGAATCAATCCTTTAGAAGTCGCTTCAGATAGAACCCACGACTCACGCATGCTTTGTCTCGATTGTCGTCCATATGAACGTCAATTGTGCCTCTCGTTGCTTTGTGGAGGTGATCCGTGGCTCAAGCTAACGCACTTCTCTTCCATCATCAATCGACCGGACATGTTGACATTCAAGCCCGCGGAGTATGGATCGCGATTTGCTTCCATGTGCATTACAGACCTCGTGACTACATGCTCTAGTGTGTCCGACTCAGATCGCGCCTACAGACACGGCAGGTCTGTCTGATACTTAGCACAGAGTTTGGGACAATATGTTCGTACATTCAGCGACCACGGAAGCTGCCTATAACGATCTTCAAACATCTTGCAGTTCCGAGGAGAAGACTCCTATTTCCCTCACTATGCATTCAACCGAGCTTCCTGGGTGCCCCTTTTTCTTTCGACACACTAATTGCTGTACTGGTTGGATAAGACGAATGAGTCAGCTCAGCAATTTCATGCCCTATAAGAGATTCGCAACCTTACAGGTACTCAACTTTACCTCCAAATATCAGTATAGCTCACGACTTCTGATCGAATCTGCCTAATTCGAGGATGCGAGCAGCATACGAAGATACTTGCTGCCACCCGCAATATGGGTACAGGCCGATAATCTACCATCAGCGGAGTGATCAGCTTGCGGCTGGTAAGTATCTAAGTATTGAGGAAATGATATCACGTTTGACAATATGTAGCGACTGATCATCTTGGCGTGGAACGTCGAGACCTTGGCAGGTTCGAGAGTCAAATCAGCTATCCTCAGATGGTTGTGGTCCGCTGTCTGTGTAGCTAGACTTCGAAAATCAGACTTTAGCCCGATCCTGGCGCAGGATTCCAATGTATCCACCATGGGTCCGACTGTGTCGATTGCAGTTGCGATCTGGACGATGGACCGTGGATGCTCTATCCCCAGCCAATCTACTCTTTGTTGATGCATTCTGTCACCGAATGCTGCGGCTCCGGTGCACTGCGCTATTAGAAAGGTTTGTGTATAAAGCTCCCTTCCTTCCTTCTCAACAACCATATTGTCGCCTCATTCTCGACATTATCCTTCCATCAGACTTCAAACTTGCTCCCTCACTCTTTTCAAGATGGCTACTGCTCTGGGCGTCATCTCCAGCGCCATCTCGATCTTCAACTTCGCCGAAGGCTTGTTCCCTGAGCCAAAGACTTATCACTCTAAGCTAAAGATCTATGTTGGTTTTGACACCCAACCAACGGCAGATCAAGATTCTCCAGACAACGGCTACAAATACAATGGCAACGGCGGCAACTCCGGGTCCTTAGCTAATGCTGCTGGCCGATGCCCTGATATTCGACTCTGGGATGATGCCGAGAACTTCCTTGGCATCACAAACGATGACTCCTACATACAAGGAGGTAACTATGCCCAGAAAGAGGTCAATTACGGCAGTAGCAATGCCGGCTCTGCCTATGGAGTTTTCACGGCCAACGATGATGCTATCTGCATGGCTTACATCCTTAACAAGTGGCCTGACGGTCAGTCATACGGCTGGACTGGAGGCTTCGGCCGTGTCTGTGGCCACAGCTGGTACCCTTCGAGCGTATCTCTTGGCGGGCACTACACAAATTGCGTCTGGCTGTCAAACAACGGGGCTGCCACTGATGTCACTGCCATCCAAGTTCACTTCCCCGACTTTGAGGACAACGATCTGAACAGACAATACCATGGTGTTGGGGCCAATGCCGGCAGCTATTGTCAAATTCCTAGTCTCGCATTCGACAAGGACAATGATCCCGGTTACATCCTCTACAAGCGCGGTGACAATATGACAACCACTTCATTGATCACTTCCGTCGCGGACACAGTCTCCGACACAATCTCGAGTGCGGTGAAGCAGCTTCGCACCGGTAATCTTCTCAGCGATACCCGCCTCGTCCAAAGTAACATCCCCGAGCATAGCGCAATCGACCTTTGTGAAAGCGAGACTAGTGTCGGTCCCGACTTCGTCTCTACTGTGGAAGGCGTGATGTGCGACATGGGAACTAAGCAACACATGCCTCTCTGTGCCATTGGTGTGCTTGGCAAGTGTTTCGATCTCAAGACCACGAGTGTCCTGGTGGACGGACTTCTGAGCGCTGTGGAGGGTATCTGGAACTATAGCAAGATCGAAGTTTGGGATGATAGACGTGCCGAGGACGAGATATAATCTCATTACACTTCGGTGATATACGATCTATAGGGCCGAAAGGAGGCGCTCGTGTTCTTGAGGATAATAGCGTACATGCAGCCATGGAATTAGCATATCATGAATTTCTATCTCGGCAAATCTTAAAGGAAGACATGATATCTTCTCTCTAAACTTCCACGAGGTGTGTATGTGTTTTAGCGACGCAACTTCCTGTCCTGTGACATACGCCAGACCATGATATCACTCTTCCGTGGGACACAACAAACAAGGTACATCAGTAGAGGGATATCATCGCATGAGATCAGCAGAGAATATAATCATTCAAGTGATATCAGATTGCGGCTAGTGCACTGATGTTGCAGCGCCGCTAGCCGACATAGCCACCCGAATTTTCCGAAACCGCGGTGCATCATCCGACATCTCCCCTCCCCGCACTCTACCAAAACGTCTGCCAACCAAGCCGCCCTCAACCCGGGTACTATATCCGACTTTCCATCTTTCTCAGCGTGCCTTGACAACCGTCTCTCTAGAGTGATACAATCAACACGATTGTAGGATCCGACCTCATCTCCTTCCCGATCCTCTCTGCGCGAATGTATGCCGCCCGAGCTACTAGTTATCGTATATAAAATGCTGCATCCACCGAGAAAAAGATTTTGTTGCATCTACGACTTACTCAAAATCTCGATTGACCACCCGTCACACAACCAATAGACATGCTAGGGAAGATCGCTCTCGAAGAGGCTTTTGCACTGCCTCGCATGAAGAAAGAAACAGAAGCTTGGGCGGGGCTGTTTGCTGTTGATGCACAGCAGCATGCCACCCAGATCACTGATATCGACGACATGCGCACTGGGTTCATGGACAAGTATGGGGTTGGCTACCAGATCTTGTCGTACACAGCACCAGGCGTACAGGATATCTTCAATTCAGGAGAAGCGCTGGCATTAGCAAAGGAGATAAATGACTATGCCGCAGAAAAGATAAAAGGAAGAGAGGATAGATACGGCAGCTTTGCGTAAGTGGTATTTACGAACAGAAATTCGCGCAGTGTAATAACGTCCCATCAAGCGCATTGTCCATGCACGACCCTATTGAGGCAGCCGCCGAGCTAGAACGCTGTGTCACACAGTATGGCTTCAAAGGTGCGTTGGTCAACGACACTCAGCGCACTGGTCCGTATGGGAATTCAATGATTTTCTACGATGATCCGTCGTGGGACGTTTTCTGGGCCACTTGTACAAGACTTGATGTGCCATTCTATCTCCACCCCCGTAATCCAACTGGCGTTATACATGAGCAACTCTGGAAAGATCGCAGCTGGCTCATAGGGCCGCCTCTATCATTTGCACAAGGCGTTTCCTTACACCTCCTGGGAATGATCACCAATGGCGTATTTGATCGTCATCCAAAGCTACAAATCATTATCGGCCATTTGGGTGAGCATATTCCACCCGACCTCTGGCGCATCAACCACTGGTTCGAGGACATCAAAAAGCCCCTGGGCTTGGCCGCTCAGTGCAAGAAGACTGTAAGAGATTATTTCGCCGATAACATCTGGATCACAACCTCCGGCAATTTTTCAACTCCATTGCTTCAGTTGTGCATGACTGAAGTCAGCGCCGACCGAATACTTTTCAGTGTGGATTATCCTTTCGAAAACTTCAAAGATGCTTGTGAATGGTACGATGGAGTTGAGCTGAACCGCAGCGATAAGCTGAAGATTGGGAGAGAGAATGCCAAGAGGCTTTTCAAGATTGGCAGCTTCAAGGATAGCGAGGCGCCCTTGAGATAGCAAAATCAGCGACTTGCAAGCAGTGATAGTCCTCTTAACATGTCACATTCGTTGTTTTGGGTCTGCTTTGTGCAGCCAGTCTTCCTACTTTTACTGATGCTGGGGGATAATAACTGGTACATCACCTCTATGTTACTGTTAAGTGATTCCTGCCTGAACATCATCAGACAATCATAAAAACGTTTAGAGGCAACGCCACGGTTTATGCTGTCCTGCTCCATCATAGACTCGTGATGCTTGTTCGGCGTTGGAAATCTGCATGCCATGCAAGTAGACAATGCTTAGCATACTCTGACGCTGAAAAACGAAGCGCAGACAGGAATTATATGTTTACCCCATGGTATAGACTTCAGAACCTCCTGTCAGTCTCCGAACGAGACATGGAGAGAAGTCTCGTAACGCTGAACAATAGTGTTGTAGTCATGGTACCACTGTTCCAGCCACCCTGTCGCATCCAAGAATCTGGTTGTCCAACAGCTCATTGCGGGATCAAGCAACTTCATGACTGATGTTAACGTCCTCAACTTGGATGCGCAGTGCTCGATTTTGAAGCTATCTTTAGACACACACTGCCCGTAGGTGTTTCTTGGACCTGTAGAGGCTGCCAATGCGGTGACCAGGATATAAAGAGAGTATAGGACCATAGGAGCAAAGGAAAAAGCCGGCAGAGCGAGGATGAGAGCAGGGTCCATGTCCGTGACGGTATCGACTACAACATGGCAGTGACTGACTAGCGCATTAAGAGCCATCTTGAGCGGTGGGATCATGTTCTCTGGCGCCGGAAAGTCTCTGACTGGTATACGTCCTGGAATGAACGGTGCAGCGAATGATGATCTATTGGTTGGCGTATGAAGCAAAACCTCGTACAATCGAACCATTGCGACATAGCGCAAAACCTTCAGTATTGGCGAAGTCGCCAGGTTATGCGGTATCTGTGCTGCCCACGCGTCGATCCTAATTTTGAGGCTTTCGATGGTAAGGTGAGTCTTGTAGTCATTGCCATCCACCCAAGTAGCCAGATGAAACAGGCGCAGTTGACTTGAGATCTCTTGCATCAGTTGGGTTATTCGCACGATCTGACAGAGCAGAAGATCAGATGCTTCACCTGCCTGTTCCAAGCAAAAAAGACATTCTTCATGATGATTATCCCAAGGCACAGTATTGGGACGACGCATGTCAATGGACGACGTTGAGAGTGCAACGTAACAAGCAAGCCAAGTACGGCGAGCGTCCAGTGATGTCACGTCTTTAAGGCGGGCAAAATATGCCGCAGGTGAAGGCTGCCATAAGGACCCGGCAATGCCAAGGTCAACAGCCATATCCACAGCGAGCTGCACAAGCTGGTAACAACTTGCTTGCTGATCTTTTCGAGTAGGCTTGTTCCAGAATGCCGTGACAAGTAATGCCTGGACAAGTTCAAGCGACCTTTGACCCTTGCTTATCACCTGGTCGCCAAGTATACGCATCATATCCCGCACCAATCCATCATGCACTTCTAGCTTAGTGCCTTGCATGTCATGTGTGCAAGAGTAGGTCAGGATAGACAGGAGTAGCATCGGAGATTCGGCACGAGTCTGGTCCAGATCTGTAAACAGACAAACGACAGGCCATACCATACTGACTTGGCTTCTGAAGCAGTCAAGCAACAAACATTGCTGTGGAACCGGAATGCAAGGCTCGATCCTTCATGCATACCACAGCAATAACGAGTACGGAATAGATGAATTATCACGCAAATTTTCCGATCGTGGTTCAATGTCTACGACCACTGGATCTTAGCATGATTGTATGATTGCTGCCTTCGATGCTTTGGAGTCCTGGCCGGCTGGCCGGGCTCATGTTGCACTGCCATGCGAACATGAGGTATAAAGACCAAGATGAAAGTCCATGAAGGGTATCTTCTGGATCATCACATCTCAACGTTCCTACGCGTCAACACATTCCAATCTGACACTTTCGGATATCCTCTACTATGCGCCCGTCAATCTGGTTCCTTGTCTCTATGGCTGGCTCTTGTTTGGCTCAAGGTGATTTGGTCAGTCTGCTCTCTTCACAGTCGGACCTCAGTACTCTGCTCGAGCTCGTTGGCCTCGTCGATGGCCTGGCAGAGACCCTCTCAGCGGCCTCGAACATCACCATCTTCGCCCCAACCAACGAGGCCTTTGCCAAAGTCCCTCGCGACGAACCAGAAGGTGCTGCCATTGAATATCGCAACGAGACCATCGCGGTTGCAGCACTTCTTGCCAATCATGTCTTCAGAGGAGTCTACCCTTCCGATGTCATTACCAACGTTCCTACCTTTGCGCAGACCCTACTTAACAGCTCCTACGTGACCGCCACCCAGCCATTCTCCAACATTACCGGTGGTGCCTACAATGGACTGGTCAAGAATGGTGACGATGTTTGTGTCTTGTCTGGAGAAGAGACGATCTCCACCGTCACTCAAGCTGACATCAAGCTCGGTAAAGGCATAACAATCCACAAGATCGATACCGTTCTCTCTTTTGGCCCTCCTCTCCAGCTGTTCACGTATCGTGCTGGGTACCGCGCCATGAATGCCGCCCTCGAGGCTGCCGATCTCGGCTTCGATGTTGGTCTTAGTGGTCCTGACCAGAAAGGTCTTAACATTTCTGACTTTACCATTTTTTTTCCTACTGATGCAGCTTTTGACTCCATCGGTTCAGTGCTTGAGTCAGCAGATCTCGAGACACTCCAGGAAGTCCTCAAGTTCCACATCATTCCTAACAACGTTATTTTCTCGCCTTCTCTAGGCAATGTCACCGTGCCTTCGCTTCAGGGCGACAACTTGACTTTCACTGTGTTGCCTGACGGATCAGCTTGGGTCAACAATGCGAAGATCACTTTCCCAAATACGATCCTGTTCAACTGCGTTGCTCATGTCATTGATACGTAAGCTTCCGTTGAACACCACATGCAGCATCATACTGACTGGTCCCAGCGTTCTGGCACCTGGAGAGTTTGATCGTTCCTCGTTGGAACCTTTAGTTCCAGCAGCAGCAAGACTCTCTTTCCCTAGTGCATCCCCGGTTGCAGTTCTACCATTCACCAGTGTCGCATTCGAAGGAGACACAATGACTTACACATCGATTCCTCGTCTTCTGCAGACCATCGCTGCTGTGGCAACCTCTCGACCCAATGTCAATGGCACTTCTTCTACCCCACCTCTTGCTACCTACACTGGGCTCGCTATCAGCCTCGCTACTAGTGCTACCATGGTTATGGCTGTGGCTATCGGTGTCGCTGCCTTGCTGATTTAAATTTACCAAGCGCGATGGTTTTTATGCTACCTTTTGTCACAAACGACAGATTACCCGAATTTGTGGTGTCCAGTTGCCAGAGTAATGTTCAGGTTTCTTTTTCCTAGATGTTGGATGATTATGCTACCGTTTTTGGTTTACATATCGATAACGTAATATGCAATTCGACGCTGTTCTAGTATGCTGCTCCTCATATTTTGTCGTGATTTTCGTGTCGCTAGTACACAATCGCATCAAACAGTCTCCGATGTTTTGCACCCGATAGCTCTTCTCTGTACATGAATCTCTTGAGCAAGGCTTCCATCTGTTGCCAGCTTCTGATGTCAGTGTGCTCCAAAAATGCGCTGATATGCTCATCCCCACTTTGCGTCGGGGTGGCATGGCTGTTCAGCGTCATCTTTGCCCAGATGGCTAGATCCTGGTATTTTGTGCCCATGAGCTCATGTGTTTTGAGGTGTTGACACGATTCGACATGAATGTCAAGAGCTGTTTGGGTGTTGTAGATCCATTTCATGTTTTGTGCCTTGATGCATGCCCACATCAGAGGCTCATTGGCGCAGATCATGGCTGATCGGATGTGGTAACATGCGTTCAGCTGTAGCTTGTCCCACTGTTCTTCGTACAGTTCGTCGGGTGCTGCTGAAACGGAATGGCTGGCACTCCATGACAGAGTCTCTATGACGAGTTTGCGGAAGTCTTCGACGGAACGAGGCAGAGTGTAATCGAACCTCACACAATTCGAAATAGTACTCAATAGGCTCAACGCTTCAGGGCGTTCAGTCGGTATAACATGGAAACCTATCGGCAGACCACTGGGCATAACGGTGCCGTTTGTGAGAGACCGCACGGTCGAGAAAGCGGTCTCCGCTATGTATCGCTCGTTGATGGCTTCCTGGAAGCACTTCATGGCTACATCCGTGAGAGCAGCAATGCTGGTATCTTCTAGAGCTCCCATTGCAAGGGGCAAAGTTTTCCATGCCTGCATGTGAACTTTGTATGACAAATGATCGCCGAATCTGCGCTCCCAGCCTGCTAGAAGAGCAATAGAGATCGAGTTCAATGTGTCTCTCGGTGAGTGAACGATTGTCCTCTGGATGCCATCAAGCAGTGCTCCCCGGAGGAACAAAAGACCGCTTCCAAAGTCATGCTGCAATTCCCGTCTGCTGAGACCACAGGTATTTGCATGAGTCCCAGCGACAAACATGGCGGCATCGAAACATATGTTACCACCAGTAAAAGCATTCCAAAGCAGAACACGGTCGGACTTCTGACTCATCGAGGCAATGGCGTTTGCGTCGCGGGAACGTAACCTCGAAAAGAGACGCGAGATGGAGTCGTAAGCAAGCTTGTCCGCCTCATCCGGTGTTGTCGGTGTCGTCGTCGACTTTGATGGTGCTTTGATGGCTTTCTTTGGTCCTGCTGCTTTGGCAGTTGATTCTCTTTGAGCGATAGTGGCTTTCCTCAGCCCAGAAGAGGTGTGTGCGACGTGCGCCCGCACCACTCGACGCTGCTGCTTGTAAACACCAGCAGCTCTGCGTTCTGCCAAGGCTCTGGGATCGTACTCAACCCATGCGAAGGATGGTTGACTTTCAGAGTCGTTGGCCATGCCCATCTCTTATCCACGTCGGCAATGTAACGACGTTAGAAGGCGCATAGAAAAGGTTCTCGTCAAGGAACTAAGCGCCCGGCAACCGGTCGGACTAAACTCCGCACAAGCCAAGTGGTTATGACGACAACGACTCTGTGTGACTCATCTCTGCAAGCGACAGCCGAGCGTATGATTCAGGTTATCCGGCGCAACTTGTGAGCGGAAATTTTGTGCCCTTGTTTCTGCTACTTCCACTGCACTTCACCTTGATCTCCCGATCGACCATCGCATCACTTGGACTTAGTCAAGAACACGGCATCAGACTTTCCCACTGTCTCGTTGGTTATGTGTGACCACTACTGGTCATCACCAGGAACAGAACCAAAAATGTTGTACGGACACGTCCTCTGAACTTTCAACACAGCGTCACCAAGGCTTCTGCAACTACACATGTCTTCCCATCAGTTTGATCACCCCCAGCACTGTTAAATGACGCCAGCTTACGATGTGACATGATTTCCGGGATGTGTCCACCTTGCCACTCACAGAAGACCAGGGTGGCACAGGCGTCAGATGTGAAATTTCTACGCTCGAACTTCTGAACTTGGCGCTCAAAATATCTCGCATGCAAAAATTCATCGCTAGGCAAACGTATAGCGTCGTCTCGAAGTCAGACGAGAGAGGGCGGATGTACAAGAGTACGCCGTTGCCTGATGTCTGAACCTGAAGAGACTGACACCTGCCATCTTTCAGAACACATCGACTGCTACGTCAAACCCCCCGTCGGGTTGCACAGCCTGTTAGCACAGCTTGTCAGCACAGCTTCCGAGAGCTCGACCTGACATTCCATTTGATGACTTGCTACGTATGCAGATGACTAGAGTATATTCCAGATTCATCTATTTGATACCCTTGAGAATTGAGAATATAGCTAGAAGGAGGCCGAAACCAGATAGGCCGACCCCAAGGTATAGTGCTCCCTGATATCCTCTGAGTACATCATCGCCGCCTCTGTTGATGTTACTGTCGACGGTGCCAGCAATACCCAAACTCAATGAGATGGAGTAATTCACGACTGTATTGACGACTGATGCAGCCATGCCTTGTTGCTCCCGAGGCATGCTGTTACTCAGCAATATAGTTGCAGAAGGGAATGACATATCCTGAATGCATATTAGTAAGGTAAGTGGCAACGGATAAACGATAGCTCACCATCCCCCAGGGCATGATGATGACTGCGACAAAGGTCTGAGCCCAGTAGATCTGGTCGACGGGCATAAATGTAACAAGCGTAGAGCCAACGAGGAACGCCACCATGGCTATCAGCATGATCATCATTGGTGGGAGTCTTGACAATAGAAATCCAGTGGAAATCGCAGCGCACAGTCCAGAGAGTGCAATAGGTGTATACCATGCGCAAGCTAGTAATGGTGTTGCATGTCGTAGCACTTCGAAGATCTGCCAGAGATAGTATACCCAAATGCCGAAACATCCCCAGCCCGCCGCAAGACAAGCGAGGACGTAAAGTGTTGGAACGGCGAACTTCTTCAGCTCCAATAATGGATGTAACACTTTGGATTCTGTCCATACAAACAAAGCAAGGAGAAGAATCCCGACTATTAGGAAGACGTAATTGTACGGTTCTCTCCATCCAACGACACCGGCTTGATTCCAGGCGACATCCAAGAAGATGAGGCCGAGGACTCCCACTATGGTCCCCGGGATATCAAACTTATCAAACTTCTCCTTCGGAATCGGCCAGGAGATTGGATCGTCGGACGGGATGACTATTAAACTTGCTCCCGAAAGTACAATGCAGTATATGCAGAGTATCCAATATCCCCAGGGCCACCAAGCGAGCTGCGCAAGCATACTAGAGAATACAGCTCCAAGGAGGAAGCCACCAGGCGCCGTCGCTCCAAAGATACTAAAGATCATGTCCTTGCGCCCTCCTGGAGGATATGTTCGGCCCAGAATAGCTAGGGCATTGGGAAGAAGCACCGCTGGTCCGATTCCTTGTAACGCTCGACAGATGTCGAAGAAGATCTGATTAGAGTAGACAGCGACTCCAACGATCAAAGACCAGAGAGCAAACCAGATCCAACCCGTTACAAATAACCTCCGATATCCGAAAAGGTCTCCCAGACGTCCTGCAAAGAGGATGAAGGTGCCGACGGTCAGACTGTAGGCTGCTGGAAACCAGGGCAATTGTGCGTCAGAGGCGCCAAAGCTACCTCCGATAATATGAAGGGGGGCGATAGAGATTCCTAGTCCCGCCTGTGTGAGTAGCTGTGCATTGCAGATCACAGCCACGAATATAATCTCTCGACCCAGCCCTAGAAAAGGCTTGTCCTCTGCAGATGTGTCTCGATCTTGTGAACAGTTCTCTAACTCATAGCTCTGATGGGTTTCCTGGGGGCGGTTATTCATTGATGAGTTGCGCCTCGTCTCCAAACTCAGGGCTGGACAAGAGGCTAACAAATGAGGATGTCAATATACTGGAAGATACCCTTGGACCGTCGACGAGGCCTTTGTGTGCTCGGCTTTCTTAGAGATTTATTTGTTTCTTGGTTCACTTGGTTCAATATGACCGGGCATCATATCTTGCCATCCTTTGATTGGTTTTTGTTCATTGCACATCCGCTCAATCTGGGACATCCGGACCCTATGGCCCGTATGAGCCTCGCGGCCCGTGTGGGCCTTGCGGCCCGCCAGGATCCTACGCCCCGGATCCATCCAATCCTCAACCACACGACGACTGGATTACAAGCCGGCAGCTCAGTGAGTCTTGATTCTCATGCCCTATGGTTACTGAAGGTCATCCATCCGGAATATGCTGTGAACCTTAAATAGAAGCTCGGCACCATCCAAAATTCTTCCCGTGTTCCTCATCCTCCGAAGTTACATTATTCTTCGCTACACAATACTCTTGAACGCTCCTACGAACGATCTCATGCTGGCACTGCAATGTCAGGAAGCCAACACGCTTCACATCAACACGGTCCCAAAACCTCTACCTGGGCCTGGTCAGTTGCTCATCAAAGTTCATGCAACCAGCGTCAACCCGAGCGACATACTCAATTCTGTCGGAGGCTTCCCTCATACAACCTTCCCTCGAATTCCAGGTCGCGATTACGCAGGGACTGTCGTAGCTGGATCAGAGCATCTGCTTGGCTCAGAAGTTTTTGGTACTAGTGGACGGTCTTTCGGGTTCACTGACGATGGCGCTCACGCTCAATATTGCATTGTCGCCGAAAACGCAGTAGCACAGAAACCGAAAAGACTGTCTTTCATCCAAGCTGCCACTGTTGGTGTTCCGTTCACTACAGCATCGCTCATGCTTCGAAGAGCGCATGTGCAGGCCCACGAGATGGTTTTGGTGATTGGTGCTACTGGCAATGTTGGCTCCGCAGCTGTACAGCTAGCTACGGTCAAAGGGTGCACCGTCTTGACAGCCTCCCGTGCCGACACCACTGATATCAACCTCGAATTCGATCCCGAGCTCGAAAAGGTCTTCAAACTCACAAAAGGTCATGGAGTCGATGCAGTTCTCGACACTACAGGCGACACTCATCTATTAAAGACAGCTCTCGGCATTCTCGGTCAAGGAGGCAGACTTGCCATTGTGTCTGCCCCTCGAACCGGGGATACTGACTTCACTTTTGACCTGAAACGTCTGTATCGGAAAGAGCAATCTATCATCGGCAGTAACTCACTGAGCTATTCGTCAAGTGAAATGGCTGCTGAGATGAGGTATCTTGTGCCCTTGTTCGAAAGTGGTCAGCTTAAAGCACCTGCTGAAGAGAGTCTCAAGGTTGTAAGACTTGATGACGCTCTCATCGCGTACAAAGCGGTTAAGAACAGGGAATATGGGAAATTTGTGATCATGCCGTTCATATAAGCGTGAGCAATCCCATGCAGACCTACGTTGAATCTTAATGGCGAGGCCTCTTGGATCTTCAACGCCATCACGAAACGGAGGCCAATGACTGTGAGCGTGCTGCATGGTCTCGAGTGCTGAAAGTCCTGTGATCTTGCATCCGAGCATACCAATGAACACCAATGAGTATATACCCATCGGCGGCAGGATGAAGGGAGGGTTCGATTTCTGCCAGACGAGTACGCTATGTAGATTCTGTTTGAATATTCATTAACGGCTATTTCAAACTACTACAGCCAAACCACATTCATAACTCCATGTGTTGTCAGCATTAAGAGATGCCGTTCGTTTGTATTCGAAATGTCCGATGAGATGCGCGAGGACTTTACAGGCCCCTTAGATGTTTGTAGCATGTGAACAGGCCTGCAAGAACAAGCAAAAACAAGTAAGACGAAAATCATGTGTCAAGCATCGTGACTGTCTTATCTGAACATTGTTGAGAATACGATGTCGTGGCGTAGAGTCAGCGGCCCGAATCGGAAGCCAGTGCCCCGTGCGTTTTCCCAGCCATGGATGTCGGGCGTGATCCGTGATCTTTATCGCTTTCATCTCGACCGTCCATGCCGAACATTCTGATCACCCAGTGAGACATGGATTATCATTCCTCGAAGAGATCCAAGTCCAAGTTGTGACGATTTCCGTAAGGATGGCTTCGAAACCTCAAGGCCGTCAACGAGTGCGAAAAGCATGTGTGTCGTGTCAGCGGAGGAAAAGAAAGTGCAATGGGCTCGAACCTTGCGACACTTGTGAAGGCTACGGCTTTGACTGCTACTACCACTCAGTGGCTACCACAACTCAAACGAGCATGTGAGTGGTATGCGATGTGTCGCCCGGCCATTCACTTATCTCTGTACATAGACGGCCCACAACCAGTAGCAAAAGGGCGTCTACCGCAATCGATACACAGGACTCAAGTATTGGGAACAGAACGCAAGCCTTGAACAACAAGCGCGTTCGCCAGAATTTTTTGGAACCAACAAAATCTCGCTATGTCGGTACTGGATCAGCAATCTCGTTCCCTTTGAAGTTGAGCCACGACATGGGAGCTGTCGATCTTCCCAGACTGCATTCTTACGCCTGGAATGCCGGTACACGACCAGAACCCATTCCGTCTTTCACTCCTCAAGTTGTTAACTTGGTGCGATACGAGGAACTCCATGCTCTGACATCTGTTTATTTTAGTGTGGTGCATCCAGTATTTAGCGTCATTGACAAAGCAGATTTTACTCTTCGCTGTGTGGAACATTGGATGGGTGACGGCCAATCTCTCGGATTTGACGCTCTCGTTGGCAGTGTCTGTGCTTTGGGATCTCTTTTTGCAGGCAACGACCGGTTCGCAGGAGAAGCCGACTTGGTAAAAGCTACGAAAGGATTGCTTGACAACATTAACATGATACACGGTGCGACTGAAGACTTCGTAGTGGCGTGGATTTTGCGTTCACTCTACCTGCGATCGACGACGCGTCCGCATGCTTCCTGGATGTCAACCTGCTCAACGATGCACATCATCGAGGCTGTCGGACTACATCGCGAACTTGGTACAACGTCCGTCCCTGGCAACTCTAGCGAAGCGTCGACACCATATCATAGATTTCCAGAACTTCGCCGCAGGATCTTCTGGACAGCAAAAGCCTTAAACTTGATGTTCAGCTGTGAGTACGGACGTTCACCTACTCACCTTGATGAGACGAATTGCAAGGAACCTACTGCTATCGATGGCGATCATACGACTGAGCTTATATCACTTGCCAAGCTGATGTCGGTTAATTTCCTGACCAGTAGAGAAGTGCTTGAAGAGTCGCTCACTAAAATATCAGAGATCAATAGCAACTGCCCACTTCTGACTTTGCTCAGGGCAAATGCAAGCTTTTGCATCTATCGAAGGTTATGCCTGTACGACCCAGGGCCTTCCAGCGAGCATCTCACAACAATCATGAAGATGGGCGAAGATGCTCTTCTGCCTGCACAAACCCTGGTTCTCTCCAATCAAGTGTGGTGGGACGTGTTGACAGTACCCTTTCACTACATCTGTGTACTCCTTCACATCAATTCGATGAGGAGCTTGAGCTTATTGCCGGCAGGAATGTCGGCTCTCAGAAGGATAACTCAACATCTAGGCACTCATATGGCTAAGGAGGCAGAGCTGACAGCAAATTCTTTGATCAAGGTCTGCTCGGAAAGGAAGCAGAAAGAAATGCAATGTTTGACTTCACAACTTCCGGTCGAGTCAGAAAGCGATCCTTTGCAGCATGAATTACACTTCCAAATCTACGACCTAGAAACCCGCATGCCGCTTCCTGATTGGCTTTACGACGTTGTTCCGGGTTGGAATTATCCGTCTTCCAATGGGAATCATATGGGCACAGAGCTTGATCCCTGAAAATGCTACAATGCTTGTTAATGTTGGAAAATAGTATCTAGCTTTGTTGTTTCAGCGACAGAACGGTCTATATGCAAGGAGTCAGTAACACAAGTAAACATTAGCTAGGCTGCCAGTCGACCAAATCCTCAAGCAACCCTAACGTGGCAGAATCAAGCGCTCGATCATCTTGTATCATATACAGACGGAGATTACAGCAACATGATTGCAGACAAAGAAATGCCGACCACAAGCAGGTAGCTATAGCATATCGCACCATTGGCTTGGAATGCATGATGAACAACAAGACTTGATCCAGCATTACTTGATCTCGAAGCCGACGCAGAATCAGAAGGGCCAGACGAAGCGGCAATACTACCAGAACACTTCGAACCTGCGTCTTGGATCGTAGCCATTCCACCGAAGTTGCAGGCACTGGCCTGAGAACTCTGCTGCTTGTAGTATGTATCCAGGGCCACGGCAAGCTGAACAGTCGAATTGCACATACTGTAGGCCCCATACTTGCCAGTAGTGGCATTATGTTGAATACCGGCACAAGCGCCTTCCGACAGTCCACAAACAGCGCCGAAGAGATCCGACATCTGGGTCGCAGAGAGAGAGCTTTTAGGAACGCAGGATAAGCTTTCGAACTCGCATTGACATGTATCAGAGTCTGGCGTGGGTGGTAGAGGAGACGCCTCGGCTTGCCAATCCGAGTCGAGAGTGGGACACGCCTGAGGAGAATTGGTAGGTGTATAGGAATCCTTTAGGACACCTGTAGGTGTCGCGCTCTGCATGCGGCTCGAAAGATAAGTGAAATCTGGAAGCGGAGTTACGCTTCGACCAGACACGTCTACCAGCCCGTAGTTGTTGACTTCCTCGTAGTACATATAAACGATACCCCCTGACCAGACTTGGGACATGTTGGGTCCATATATGACATCAGTCTGGGTGAAGGTGCGAGGCTGGACCAAGTTGCATCCATACTCCGAAAAGAACGCAGGCACTGAGTAGTTGCTGAACTCTATGGTCCGATCCTCAAATCCTGATTGTTCGTAGGACGAATTGCCGCACCATGAGTATATGTTGTAGCCCCAGAAGTCAATGGCATCGGCATCATCACCACAGTTGAAGTAATCAGCTATTTCGGTACGAATAGCAGGATCATCGTTTGTCGCATAGCCAACTCCGATACTCCGGTAGTTTGAGGATTTGATGTACGCTTTGGAATCGCGCACAGCGGCCTTGACGTATGCACTCGCGGCCGTGTTATTGGCCGCGTTAGATACTTCATTGCCAGCGAAAAAGCCTAGCATATTGGTGTAGCCATGGAGAGCGTCTATAACACTCGTGTATCGAGACAGCAGATCAACGGTCCACTCTGGAGCATCTCGATCAATCGCTTGTGTGGGATCGGACAGGTCTGAGATGACATAGATACCAGCGTCAGCTAGCTGATTCATGCAAGAATCATGATTCTGCGACGGGTCCACTGCATAGACGCGCACGACGTTTGTTCTGAGCTCTTTGAGGTAAGGAATATCGCGACTGCATTGGTCTGGATCCGCAAGAGGGTCAACGTATGAGGTAATTGTTGAGGTAGAATTGTCGTTGCGCGAGGGGTCTGCCTGATAAGCGACACCACGGATGAAGCTGATAACACATCAGCTGTTAATGCAGAGTTCCTTGTTGGAAACAGATACGAACAATTGCGTATTATTGCTTTGATAGAAGAACTTTGATCCCTTGATCACGATTGGGTCAACATCAGCGTTGACATACCCAGCAAGGACGCTGATGATGGCAAAAGCACAATTGAAAACACGCTGTCTCATACTGCAAACGATTAAGAGATGAAATAACGGATGGAGACACTATCGCGTTCGTGTCCAAAAACAATGATATCGCCGCGAGCAACAGAAAGAAACTGGCTGGAAATCGTGACGGACAAGTTCCCTCTGATATATTCCCTTGAGGATATTCTACTCCGCAAGATCTTCTTGTACGCCTTGTCGTGCATGAGAACGCGCTCAGAGAGTTCGTTAGCAGGCTGGTGACCGGCCGTGACTGTTATTCCCGTGCTATGCAAAGTGATTTGCTCCCGAGAAGCTCTTACGACGCAAAGAGATTCTGCAGTGACCGCGCGGCATCGTATTCCTTAATCCCGGCGTGCAACGGGACTTCGACGGGAAGCCAATCTCTCCGAGGCATCGGAAATTGTGCCGGCTTGCGAATCACAGCCAGCAGCATCAGGTACCGGCTTTGCGGAGTCTGACCCCAGGATAGGCACGTTCCGAAACCCCAAGATCTTTGATTGAACTTCAACCCACAACTGAACGCGCGGTCTGCGCTCCGTGGCTGACGATCGAAAGAACGAGCTTACATGAATTTGATACTATGACTTGCTTGCTAAATCTTCCATATCACTTGTAAAAACGGAAAACGTGTGAGATATACGAAGAGATTGGCTTGGATAGAAATGACACGGGAATCCTATCACTCATGGAGAAAGTAAAGAAATTTGAGCAACAACCAAAGGAAAGCTACGCCACCGCTCCTTACAATCATGATAACCTATCTGTGGCCAAACACTGGATAAGATGTGCGAAGAGTGTGCTCGTGCTGCATATTTCGCAACCGCGCCTTTTCTTCGCGACTTGGAAGAATGCTGTCATAGGCTGGAGGAACTTTCCTTGCGTATGGTACGCTCAAGGGACAATGCCATTGGAGTCGATGTCCATCGGGCCATTGGAAGTATGCCTAATCTTCGCAAGGTACGTCTGTCTACTATGTGTTCGGAACCTATCACCCGGCATAGAACTATGTACAAACGATGTAGGCAAGCTTGCGACAACCCTGTGGATCTGGATTAGCAAATGAAAGATCGAACTGATGATACCCTGATCAACCTAACGATGGACGAGATCCTTGCTTGTTTGATTTTCTTAGTCATGTATGAGGCAAAGCCTTTGTACGTACCTCTTCTTGGATGCTTCAAGCTACGGATGGAAGTTCTGCGAGAATGCCATGTTCTTGACTTCCACAAGTTGTTTGAGCTCCTATGGTACATCGCACGCTCCTGGGTGTAAAGTCGTGCTTTGCGCGATGACCAACCTCATCAATCCTCCGTTGAAGTTGACAACGAGAAGGAGGTAAGTGAAACAGATACAGCTTAAACGTACCCTCATACGAGTCTTGTCGTCAGAGTAGTCAAAGGACTCATGTAAACCCAAGCTGATCCGGGTTGATCCAGCGTAGAGGTCGAGTGCACTGGCCAATCCAATATCCGGGATAGAATGACAGACAGTACCGCGTTCAAGATGCGTTGGACCGGTCATGGGGCCGGTAGCATTACTTGTACAAGATTCTCCCTGCCAGAAGTCAACCTGTCAGGTAGCAACGTCGACGCCAAGCGCACGTCGGAAATTCAAGGCTGCCGACACAACGAACAGGAGGTAAAACTTCATGACTGTTGCTAATCGATCGATAAACGGATGTTGTAGAGGATACTGAACGAGAATTTGGTGATGGAGTCGGTGAGGGAAACACATCTATATATGCATCCCGTGCAGAAAGACATGCTGTCATGTCATGATCCTATCAGATAGTCTCCAGAGATCAATTTGTCTATGTCAAGTGCAGCAACTCAATACGAGGATAGAGCCCGTAAGTATCGAGATCTTCACAGATAAGCGGAAGTGCAGCATGATGATACGCCACTGAGCGCCCAAGTCGTTTATCCTGACTATGATACGCTATCGAAGTCAGAAGGAGGAGTATCAGAACAAAACGATATCCTTGAGGCTGGAATACCAGGCGAGCCGTGACTGTCTATCTTGCGGCCGTAGTTCACTTAACATGATCTTCTACGGGCTTGTCTGAATCTATTGGAGATCGTTAAGCGTTTGCCAAAGGATTCGAGGAGTACGAAGTTCTGCATGCTATGATGTACTTTGCAAACAGACCATCTATTCTGGTGAGACTGCAAACGTCTACACGTCTAGCTCCTTAAGGGGACATTCGCCTATAAGAATCCTGCCGATAAACTAAAATGTGTCCTTCTTCAGCCCAACGAACATTTGGACCAAGCAAGGGATGTACGTGATAGGCACTAAGTGAAATTGGAGGTCGGAAGTCGTAACGATAGTGCTTGGTGCCGAGAGCCGAGTTTATTCCCGTGCGGGCTCAAATTTCCGAGCAACGTCTGCCATGACGCTATGTGTTGATTGAAGCTCTATCGACTCTTTTTCCTCTTTCAGTATCTGTTTGGTTCTGGTCACATGCGACATCCGAGGTCCGGGCCTGAGCCGCATAATCAACACAGTCGAGTCGTCCGCACCTCCCATGCTCTAATCAATCCTTCTCTCACGGTCGCGTTTGGTCTCGGGCATTGAATCTACATATACCGCCTCAGAAACTTGGCTTTTCGGCTATACTCATCAGTATGCGGAATGAGGAACTCAGTTCACAGAAACGCTCCAAAACTTCCATGGTGAGGTTGACTCCAGAACGCCTATCTACACCAAAGCTGTGTGTACTTGTGAGCGCCGTACTCAATGGTCTACTCACCTGGGTGCTTTGGGCCGACGGAACATTTTTCTACCTCTCTCCCACTGTGAAAGAGCTTCTACCCCGGCCAGTCGTTATGTTAGCTTTTTTCTGGCTACATTGGATTCCGGTTCTTCTCCTCCCAGACAGACATCAGTAGCATGGGATCGTTCTAGGGGGCTCGTCAGCTTTGGGTGACCCGTGACAGAACTGCATCGCCATATGCCAAAGCTGCGATACAATACGTTCGGGAACCTGTTTTCAGGGTGTCGTGAACACTTGGAGCGAAATGTGAGCTGTGGTATGCAGGTAAGTCCTTTGAGGTCCGATTCTGGCGCTCAACTTCGTCCGAAGTCTTCTGATCACTGCCGCCAAAGCACTAGAAACAGTATGGCTTGTTGACACTAGTGACCAGATCCAAAAAGTCTTCCGTTGCAGTGAACATAGGGATTTCAGGTACAAAATTCCTTCGACCACTATTTTGTGATACTGCGGTCATGGATTGTCAATGGGTATCCCTTTGTTTGCTCTGATTTGGGTGGATCCTCACAAGCACCTATTTTCGGCTTCTGTTGTCAAATGTCAGTATTATCCTTCAATAAGATCCACAGTTATTAGACCATTACCCAGGAACGATTATTTTTATAGCCACAACACTCCCTGAGTTTTACCTTTGATCTTAATTCCGGTAGGTCTTTTGGCATGTGCTCAGATAGTGCAGATTCGTAAGGAGTTTCGACGACGGCCTTCGTCGCTTGGGCTGCAAACCTCCGATATCCAGCAACGCTGAGTCGCTCAGTCATGTCGATCGCATGATCGCATGCCAATAGGAGATTCAGCTACTGCAGTTGCAGGGCTAAATTGTAATCAGTTGGACATGAAGCTCCATTTGAACCGAGAGTTCGACTTATAGCAGCGTGGCTCGATTGCAAGTTTGTTGACCAACAGAGTCAACACAAGACACCCGAGAATAACACTGCCAGGCGGCCACTAAACAACATGACAACCCATTTCTTTCAAGTATGACCCCTGATCAATACTCTGATTGGTCTCAAGACCTGCTGCAATATGTGTGGTCATCAAAATCTTGATGTCGCCTCGAATATTAATGGTCAAGGGTATCACCCTGTCTGGTCTAAGTTCTTGGCATCGATCGTTGGAAACGTTGCCATTACGCCGTCCATGCCAAAAGCATCGGCTTCGGACCCAATTCTGTAGAACGTCCGACACGTCGCACGCGTCACCAAAATTTTTGATTTTGAAGAACAACTTCTGCGACCGCTCTTGCTTTGCAATGCCGAGAGTAGTGCCTCCAGATTGTAGGTGTTCATCGGAGTCTAGAAGATTGCGCTGATGATGCTGCAGCATGGTGAGAAACATGGTTGCAGGTGCAACATACATGCATCGACTGACATACAAGTCTCACATGTCGGCGACGAAAGGTCAAATGTAGGTGTTGATTCTGCAGTCAGATTTGACCACCATTCATGTGACAAAACCAGGTGACGGCCATCGACCTAATTGTCAAAATTGTGCGAAACGGAACCTACAATGCGAAAGGTCAACCCAAGACATAAAATTCGTCATCTACACGGCTGGTCCGGCTCCGAGTCCACCTGATAGAGGGTTGAACGAGTCGCAGACTTCGTCAGATCATGCCCAAACGACTGTCACTCAGTCACAGCCAGATGCAGCGGTGGTGCAGCCTGACAGTGCAACAAGTTTCCAAGTCCCCGCGCCAGTCAACCCCACAGAAGACCTGCGCAATGAGTTGATCGCCAGCCTATACCATCACTACATCGAAAACCTGGCAGCCTGGTATGACCTCTGCGAACACGAACGCCCTTTCGAATCCGTGGTTCCAGCCAGAGCGCTAGAGGTCTCAGTATTGTTCAATGCCATCATCGCATTTTCAGCTCAACACAAAGCATTGATCGATGCGCGATACGAGACTTGCAGCACATTGTATCACAGCGCATGCATAAAAGAGCTTCTTAGTGGACTGAGTGCTTTCAGTTCAACCTTGCAGGAGGACTACTTGGTGGCAGCCTGTCTGCTACGGTCCTATGAGATTCTTAACGGTATACATTGTTTGCTCAATATTTCAGGGCATATACTGATCTCATTGCAGCCGATTCGAGACAAGAACAGCGACATCTTCTAGGCGCGTATCGATTCTCATCAACAGAAGAGATTGACATGACCAAGACAGGCTTGCTACAAGCAGGGGCTTGGAACTACTTGCGTGAAGAGATCACAGTCGCGCTAGAATGTCGAAGGCCAGTACGCCTGAACATTCACCTTGATGTCCGGAGCGCAATGTCTGGTTCTGACAGTGTGCATGCGAACACCATGACATACATCTTGGCACGCGTGATCAACCTCTGCTTTGGTCATGACGAAAGCGGGAATATCCTTGAGTTCAACGAAGACGAATGGACGAAGCTGAATGCAGAGCTCGTGTTCTGGAGTGAGAATCTACCGACCACTTACGCACCATATTCGCAGGCACCGAAAGCGGGCAATCCCTTTCCATCTGAATGGTATCTCCGACCATGGCACAGTAAGTTCAACGCAATCAACTTGAAGTTCATCTATTGAAAAGCATGCAGTCGCGGCTGCGCAGTACTTCCTGACAGCCAGAACGTTGTTATTGCTGCAGAATCCGAACATACATATAGAGACCAAGGACGTAGAGCGATTGTGCGGCATAGCCTATACAAATGAGAATAAAGCTGCAAGAGTCAATGCTTTCGGACCTATGGCATTCTGTAAATTGCCACGCTCCGAATAAAAACAGCAAGCTGACTTGAGCAGGTGCGAGATTTCTCACGTGTCCAGTTCAACGAAAGTCTCTTGTACAACTCCTACGAACCAGCAGCCATGAGATTGGATGGCCGGTTCATCGAATTATAGAGGATCTTGAAGCTGTTTGGAATTGTTGATCACGGAAACTGGTGCTTCGGCGACGACTTCTACATGGGGCTAGCGTAGGCGAAGGATGCCAACCCCACCTCTGCCGGTATCGCCCTTTGTAGCTAGCGTTGGCGAGCTCATCACCATGTGCTAAGTGTGCACCAGATGGGAAATGGCTATAAGTAGACCTGTCCACATCTTTCTCTAACCTCATTTTGTCAGCTTCATTCTGTTCCTTTCTATGTTGTACCGATATCCAAATATGTTTACAAGACAATTCTTGAGGACTGCTCCTACCATTACTGCTCGCCGTGGCCGGTTTGGAGGGAGTCTTCAACTCACTCGCGAGTTATCTTCAACTCCAATTACCGTTGCTGTCACGTCAGAGGAGTTGGTTGCAAAGAAGCTGGGATGGCACAACCTCGAATTGGCTACGCGGGCACTGCATCGTGACGGGCTTGTAGTATTAAAGGATGTCATTGAGCACACGAAGCTTGACGCTCTTAACAAGACTATGGTTCAAGATGCCCTTGAGCTCCAGGCTCTTGGTGACGACGGTCCATTCAATTACAATAAAGGGTGTGTCTTGTGGACTCGATCGTGGAATTGCATCTGACAACTACCTAGCAACATCCAGCAAGACCCTCCAATGACAAAGAGCCACTTCGACTCTTCGGTCTTTTTCAATCCTTTGGCTACACAGGTTACGACCTCAGTACTCGGTCCTAAACCGCGATTGACCTTCATGTCCGGCAATAGTGCACTCCCACCTCTCCCAGGAGTGACGCCACAATCTCAACCTGTCCACACTGATGCAGACTTCGACCATCCCGAATCACCTTTCGCTCTTGTGGTAAACGTCCCACTAATCGACATGGACATCAACAATGGCAGCACAGAAGTATGGCTCGGTACCCACAACATTACTTCTCTGGCCGCACAGGAAGGCAAGCAGGGCGATAGAGCCAGTGGTCGAATCGCCAAGCATTTGCTTGAACAACGCAAGCAAGAACGAGGGCCTTGCCAGCCTGTTGTGAAAAAGGGTTCGATCATCATACGCGATCTCAGGCTTTGGCATGCTGGAAAGCCAAACTTTAGCAATGATGTTCGGGTCATGCTTGCCATGATTCATTTCGCTCCATGGTATCGGTAAGACTGTCCAGAACTCAAATGACGCCGCCGGCACACCTCACTAATACGTTGTGGCAGCAATGCAATGAGGATTGAATTCTCGGAAGACTTGGAGACTGTCTTGGACCGTGAGGGCAGCGATTTGCAGATACAAAGAACGCTAGTTTCCGAGCAAACAATCATGGACGAGTATCTCAATCGTGGCTATGGAAACTCTTACAACTTCGACCAAGAGTCCAGACTCGAGCACCTTTGAACAGCGAAGCAATGCAAGTGTATTATCTGAGATGTATGCAGAGCATAACAATTCTTTTTAGAGAGTTTGAGAGCTGATATCTATGGTGCTGCAATGCCTGCATTCTTGATAGCGCTAAGAAGAGCGATCATGAACTTGTTCCTACGGGACGCCCGCAGAGCCTCATTTGAGAAGTTTGACTAGCGGGAAGGTCAGCAAAGAATGTGAGGTGTAAAGGTGACAATGTATTTACTTTATGTTTGATCTCGATCATAAGATCAAGGTGATCGAGGTTGCCAACACCGACAACTTCAACTTCGATGTCAGACTGGTAATCTCGCGCATTCTCTGCCGCCCTGACAAACTCTTCCAGATGGACCCGCAGAGCATTAATGTCTGCTGAGGTGGTCTCTGCAGAAACGCTAAGGTTGATGCGTTCCTTCATTGCTTTGCTGCGAGAAACATTCTCGATCCAGAGGGTGTTGGCGACAGCGTGAGAGACCTGAACGGTCTTGTCATTGTCCACGCGGCGGAAGACGCTGTACATGAGTGAGATGCGCTCGACGATGAGCTCGGTCTTGTCGATGTCGACGCGATCGCCGACATCATACGGGTGCTTGACAAAGAGAAAGATGCAGCAACCAAGAAACTCTGTCACGGTGCCTCCAATAGCAAAGGCGAGACCAGTCAGGACAGACCAGAGCTGAGCGGTCTTTGAAGCAAGGGTCTTGCTGAAGAAAGCAGCATAGATGAAAGCAATGGCGACGAAGACCGCAAAGACGAGCATTTGATCAAGCACCTGGATGGCTTGGCTGATATCGTGCATGCTCGAAGCCCTGTTCTTGCGTTCCTGGCCCACTTCCATTACGAGCATGATCATTTCGTCAAGACTGACATCGCCGTTGCAATCTTTGTCAAGAGCATTGAATATCTCGTCTGCTTCTTCAGCTTGGTTGGGTCCCAGGACTTCTCGAATATCTTCTACAAGTAGCACATCCTTCCCCTCAGGAACGAAGCTAAGCCACAAGCGACGTGCCAATGCCTTGGAAGCACGACGAGTCTCCAATGCTCCGATGACGATCGAATGCGCCGAATTTGGATTGAAGATGTGTTTGCCCGAGATCTCAGAAGCAATGTTGCCAAATGCCGAGGTGACCTTGTCTCGAGCGCGACCGATGTCGTTGATGACAGTGGTGCGGAAGCCTGCCTGACCGAGTTTCTTCTTGATTCCCGAAGTGTCAGGGTCAAAGATGTCGTAATCAAGCTCGGCGAACTCATGGGAGAAAGGTGCTGACAACTGTCGAGAGGCATCATACATGATGTCCAGGATCGAGATCAGTCTCTTTGAGTCCTTGATCTTTCTATCGTATTGCTTGCGGTGGTAATTGATACTGATGAGCTGAACAAAGAACTTCTCGGCCAAGAAGACGGCAGCGACTGCGATAGTTGCGAGACAGACCGTGTGAAGTGTCTTCAACCATTGGTCGCCACAGTGACCTTTATCGAAGGAGCATATCACTGGTACTGTGGCCCAATTCGCGATGGAAGCGAGAAACAGACTGATTGGAATCTCAAGGGCCATCAGAACTAGCGAATACTTCCTGATGCCTGTGCTGATGAGGCCGCATGCGCCTTGGAAGATGACTGGTAATGCTTTGGCCAGTAACTTGCAAACCCATAAGCCAACCCAGACGACCTCCAGCCAGATAAACAGGCCAAGGAGACGTATGTTTCCGGCTCTTGCGTCTTGGTAAACGGTGTCGAAGAGTGCAAGAGGAATGACCAAGAGTGTCGCGACTGGCAATACGTACAAGGCATATCTTGTGACAATCGAAAAGCCATGAATCTTCTTGATGAGGTTGCCGATGCGTGTGAGAGTGTCATCACTATTGTCGCGATCAGTGTTCGATACCTCCGGCTGGCCCAGAGATGAAGTCGTTCTCCGGCGACCTTGCAGTTGAATGGTAGGGCGTTGCTTGGGCGAATCAGGCGGCTCAATGGCAGTTGCGGTGATTGTAATCTCGTCCTTGAGCTTATCGTTGACAGCACCATAAGTCAGAATCTCGACAGGTACAATTGCTTCGTCGCTAGCCATCTTTGCAAGGTAGACCAATTGTTCGCTCGAAGTTTTTGATGGTTCCGGAGCAGACTATGCTCCTGCAGGATGCGAACACGAAAGAATGTCAGACAAGGATGTTGCAGATCGGGGAAGAGCCGAGAAGACTGACTATATATTGTCAAGGTTACGGGTATCAGTGCAACGACTCTGCGATCCTGGCATCAGCTTCTAGTCAACTGTGTCAAAGTTTACAGGATTTGGTCGCGTGCCAGCTCGTCCCCAAAAGAGCTGTTGGTCCAGATGTTTCGATACACCATTGTCTTGTTTTGAGCTGAACAATCCAGTTTCCTGCTGGTAAACTTCTTGCTCCCTGGTATTCAACAGCAAGTCTGCTGATATGCAAGCAAAGTGTGGTAAGTATGTTTCCATCGCATGTACCTCAGCTATGTTGATGCAGTACTCACGTGGCGACCATGCAAGATCTCAATCGCTTAACCAATCAAAAAAATTGAAATCATGCTTCTTCCTAATCCGCGTGCCGCGCCTGTGCTGCCTTTGGTACGTACCTGTCCAAATCGGTCAAACAGTCCCAAGAAGAGCCTCGGCCATGCCTTCAGCAGTATGCTTAATTCTCGGCCGCATTCGTTGCTCAAGTCACTTGCTGAGCGCGAAGTAGGAATCTCTCCCCCAAGCTGGGATAGAGAAGCGGCTGGCGAACGAAGCCTCACGAACTTAAAGGCTCACTCGGGCTCACCGAATGAGCTGTGGGGAGATCCTGGGGGCATTTGAGACCCTCCGGCGAGGATACGCAATAGCATACTTTTGCCGTAACTAGACCTCCAAGATAGAGACCACTTGAGAACAAAGTCACGCCGAGTCTTTGTGCTGGTGGTGGTGACGATGGTCCAGAAGTGTCCCCAAAAGGAAGCAAGTGCTCGCACGTACGAGTGTACTGTAGACCTGGTCAAGTTTACGTTCTGATCACGATCGACTTGCTTCTTCGTTGCAATGTTGATGCAAGATCGAAGTATGGAAGCAGGGACGATTCTGAGCGTCGAGATTCGAAGGAGCATGGGAAGGGCTTGTGGGGAACCGAGTGCGGCTCAGTTCAGCTTGCAGTAAGAATAGCCGTGGGGTGCGCTTGCCTATAGAACGTCTGAACCCTGGGAGTGAAAGTATTTTCGTCTTGTAATCCATGTTCATCGAGCATAGCAATATTTTCAAAGGAACCAAGGCAATCTGACCATCTACGCTGAGATAATCGATAGTACGATCGCAGTTTCGAAGCAGCATTTGCGCGAACGCTTAGCTTGCATACATTGCCAACCTTTCTAATGAGAAATCCTGGACGTTCTGTAAAGACTGTGCGCCATGCTTATACTTCTTGCTGCGTTTCAGCTTCAAACTTTTCCGAACGCAGCTGAGCGAGCAGCTTGCATGCGCGATGTGAGCTTACGCGCGCGGCACGTCCGGCCAGTCCGACATGCCATCTGCTTGTACACTGGTATACATAAAGCTGCGAGGTATTGTCGAGCCAATCTATGATCATGCTTCAGTAACAACCCTAAACACACCCTCACGGATCCCGACCCGTGTGATTAGATCTTTTGGCGAGCGGCAACTCTACTCCAGCTGAGACGATGGGACGTACACTGGCTCAAGAGTCGCTCGGCGCAAGACCTCGAGCCGTGACAGAATCTGGAAAATGGCCATAGACCACCTAATTCAGCTTGCTTGTCACAAGTAGTCAGTTGACCTGGTCTTGCTCTGAGCATACATATATACCCCCATCACTAAGGAGTTGGCAAACACATTCTCATCATCTCATCTTCTTTTTCCAGACATGTCGGCCGGCAAAGAGACACCAGAGGTCAACACTATCTCTCTCGACACCGAAGAGCAGGCCTTTCCCGATCCTCAATGGAGAACGGGACTGCGAGCCAGATTCCCTTGGACTGGTGCTATCGCACTTTTCACCATCCTTCTATGTGCGAACAACTCGATCATCGTGCTCATTTTCTCTGATGGAAAGAGACAGAAGCATTGGGCGGAAAAGATCGGGCCCAGTGTTCTGCTCTCTGCTTTCAATGGCATCGCGAACATCTGCTTCGGAATCGCAATTGCAAATGGTGTTGCAATCACATGGTGGAGGAAGGCTCTTAGGGGCGCCACCATCAAGGAGCTTCATCGTTCTTGGCAGTTCAGCTCGAGCATCAAGGACGTTGTGCTCTACGGCAAATACTTCAACTTTATCGCTCTAGCCGCTCTTGCGGCAAAGTTGACCATCATCGACGGGATACTGCTACAGAAAGCTGCCGGCACACAGGTCGGCCCCGACCCAGCCAAGAGGTTCAAGGACAGTCTTTATGTCAATACAACAATGCCGTTTACGGCAAATTTCGATGACAGGTCAGGTGAAGTCGAAGATCTGTTCGAATGGTTCCAGACAGAAGTCACTGCTTGGTCTCGGAATGTTGGTATCTTTCAAAACAACAATGTCCGATGCAACGGAACATGTCTCTTTGACGTCCTTGGAACTGGCTTTGGTATTGATTGTCGCACAGAAGAGCTTCCGATCGATTATGGCACAGCTGTGTTCCAGGACGCCATCCAATTGGCTCAATCCAACGACACTTCAGGTCTCGACGCCATCCCAGAGAGAACTCTTTTCAACATTACTTTCGATGCGTTGTACGGAGCTACTGATATTAATGGAGGCTATTCAAGAATTGCGATGAACATCACGTTCACCAATACAACTACTAGTGACAACGACACTGCCAGTTGTCCGGGAACCATGACGCGACACTCTTGTATCCTCCGTCCTGCGATGATTCGCTATCCCGTCACGGTAGAAGACACCACGGAGACCACGAAGAACCACCCCATAAGTAATATGTACCTTGGCTATAACACCACTTCATACGGCGGCCAACTTTACTATACGGAGGACGGGGGTGTGACCTATTATATTGACGATGTAGACAGGTCATACGTCATGAACGGCACAGGTTTCAATGCGACTGCGCATCAATTGAACGGCTTTGCTCTGGACAAGTACGAAGATATCACCGATGATATGACGTTCGCCCATGGTTTCGCGACCGTACTTGGCGGAATGGTTAAGGTCTTCAATACCTATTTTGCTGGAGCAAGCAGCATGATTTTCGATGGGATTCATGGCGGCTTTGCCCTCAACAAGACCGGCTCGGCTGACGAAGGTATCGATATCTTCACGCCCTACCACGACGATAGCAACGCATCCTTTAGTGGATGCGACTTCCAATACATCGATCCGCTAGGCTATGTTATACGGGAGATTAACTTGTTAACATTCACCTTGGCCGTTGATCCATTTTGGCACAACTATGGGAATAACAATGAAAGCATCCTAACGCCAATCAATGGCACCCAGTACGGCACAAGCATCCACTACAAAACGAATAAACCTTACATGTGGGGAGCACTGGCTTCGATGTTGTTTTGTGTCCTCTGCGTCCTTCCTAGCTATTGGGGATATTGGCAACTCGGCCGCGATGTTACTCTTGGGCCATTTGAGATTGCCAACGCTTTCCGCGCTCCCGTTCTCGATCATCCGGCTGTCGCCAATGCTGCTGTCAAAGATCTGATTCGGGAAGTTGGTCAGAGGGAAGTCAAGTATGGCGCGATGGTTCAAAACGATGCTTCAGGTCGCCTGGCCATCGCCGAACCGGAGGCTGTCAGAAGGGTTCACCCAAGGATCAGTGATCGAAGATTCTGAGTGCAACAGGCTGAGAAGATCAGGGAGTGGAGTCTTTGGAGCAGTCGTTTGAGGGTTCGAATCTTTGTCATTATAGCAGGATGCACGAAATGTGAAACTTGAAGTCGTTCTTACAATCATCCGAAGCATCGTGCGACCGACAGATTAATGGTGACCAAGCTTGCCGGTCTGTGAGACGTGGGTTGCTGGGTCTCCGCACAGAGCTCTTTGTCCAGTCTCTACCCGGTCAGGCAGACGTGGTCTGAGGTGCCAAGTGCGAGTCGCCATTCGTATGTGATGCGAGTCGAGGAACGACCGGCAGTATGGTGATTACGAGATTTGTCGCACATTAGTCAGTGCTTCGTAAAGGATCCAAGAAACTCGTTGTGGACGAATGTCAATCGAAGAGCTTGGTGACCTGTAGTAGAAGATGACGAGTCCTATTCGGACATAATTTGCCGACCATTTGAACATATCCAGAACCGTTCGATTGTAATGCTTCGACAAGTCAAAAGGAAGACTACGTATGCGCAGATCCCGTTCAATTGGGATTCTCGGCTTCTGACGCGCATATCAGACCGTGAGCCGGGGTTGGCTTATCGCGAGAAGGAAATTGTTGGGGTTATAAGAGTCATATAGTCGATAGAGCGGAACTGATGAGCCTGACTGTTCGTGAATTATGCCTTGAACATCATCCGAACGATGGATGGATATGTCTTGCAAAAGTACCACGAGGTTCAGATTGAGTCCAGAGTTCTGTGTTAATTGCCATTCTACCCCCCACTTGCAGTTTTTTCTGGAGAAAGCGCATGTCATATCCTCGGGCCGGTATTCCCGGACATCAATCCCGCTTTCTACATAACGTTTCAGGGTCTTGACCTGTCAAACACGCATGAGCTACTATGTTTGTTGCAAGTATCATCAGTCAGTCCGCAGCCCGCTGACGCCAGCTCCCTTTCGTCTTTATTTTGATTCTGTCCTGAGGCTTCTTTGACACCAGCGTTGAACTTGACTCTATCAAGCAGGTCCGACACGCGTAAAGAGCTACCCGAAATGACGAAGCTCCGTGCCCTGAAACCTTATCAAGGAGGCTGCAAGTAAGGAGGAGATTAGAACGACGTGACTAATGCTCACAATACGAATTCTTCAAGGCGCATTGCTTGGTACTTACAACCTCTTGCAACGCTACGCAGGCTAGTATACATCAGATAGAATGAGAACTCCTAGCATATCATCTCCATGTGCTCAAGAGCTTGAAGGTTGATGATCTACGAGTCTGTCACTGACTCGATACCCTTAACTCCAACTCCGACACGTACCCCTGATCGAAGTTTATTTGGAGTTATCTCCGCACGGGAAGCTTAGCATGCTTGTCTATGTGCCGTCTTCAACGGCCTTTCTTGGCTATTACGCGTATTCTCATTGGATGCTCTCAAACTTCAATGACATCCGTTATAGGTACGCGTTTCAGAGCACCGCGTTCAAGTGAGCCTCAAGCATGTCACTCGTTTGCGGCATTTCTCGTTCATCATCATAACAAGCGGGTGTAAAACGAATTGCATGCCGGTCATCCATTGCCTTTGCTTTCTTATATGATCTTCATGTCTCTGTGCCCAAAATGATTCGATTTTCCAAACATCACGCACCAGTGGGACGATCCACATCCCTCGTTATTCGTCTTCGCATACATTCATTGAGCTCATACAAACAACATTGCGTCATTGTCGTTTCAGATCTCTTCGATAACTGCACAGGATGGCACTCACCGGACTGGACGAGAGTCTTGGAAAGATCTACCACGACGATAAGAAATTGTCTAAACTGGTGCCCTTCTCAGGTCTCATCCTCACTATCTGCTGCGTGGTTGTCTTTCTTGTGCGAGTTTATCTCCTCGAACCTCTGGTGAAACGCTTCACAAAACAGTACAAGCACCTCGATCAGGCACAACGGAGGAGCTTCATCAACCATTATGTGGCCGCTACCATCAAGTTGATTTTGATCGTTCTCGCTGTCTACCCAGCGATCGTCGTTCTCTCTGGACACAGAAGTTTACAGTCGTCTTTCGGAAGCCGAGACGTCACCTACGGCGATGTCCTTGTTATTGTCTTCGAAATCTTCACCTCGATGTACATTTTTGAGTTGTTCTACCGAGAGAAAGTCAGCTATATCAGCGCGGCTCATCATATCGGTGCCGTCATCATCACGCAAACAGCCACTGTGCTTTTTCAAGATCCAAAACAGAGACATGATGCTGAGCTTGAATTCATGCTCTGTTTACTCTGGGGTATGCATTGATACCTCCTTCTTTCAGTATATGTCACTAATAATAAGCAGGAATTTTCGATATCCTCGCCGAATTATGGCCACACCTAGCTGTCATTACCTACCGCACTTGGCCCAAGAAACATGCGCTGCTTGCAGATATCTTCCTTGCAACCGCAATCCTCGAGGTCATCGGTACCGTCGTCGAAACTATCACTGTATTCTCGATCTTCTTCTCGGTGTGGAAAGACTGGAGTCTTGACTTCAAGATTCTGACACCGACTTTACACCTGTTATTCAGTTGTGCCCAGCTTTGGGGCGCAAGAGTATTCTGGATCATGTCGCAGCAACACCGCAAAGCCGCCGATGCCGCTCTTGCAGATGAATCTGCCCACAAGGATGCAGAGTCGGACTACCAAGAAGAGATCATTCTGGGAAAAGAAGCTTCGTTCGAAGAACCCGAAGGTTCGATGGTAGACCAGGAAGGTTCGGTGGCAGACCGGGAAGATTCGATGGCACACCTGGTGAATACCGAGCAGATGGTTTGAAACACAGGGTTTCCAAACAACATAATAAAGCGACTTCCCAAGTCACTAACCACCTTGTCGTGTGACTATAAATAAACTTAGTCTTAATGGACAAGTACACAAGATTTCGCATAGCTGAAACATTAATTCCAGAGATTTACAACTCCTTCGCTTCCTGACATATACATCTGTCTGGATCCTACAAAGATGGAAGCTCTACAACCTTCTCATGCAGTCTTGCAGTCTTACCGTCTTTCAAGACGCAGAACAACAAATCATGATCCTCGAAGAACGTTTGCAGCGTCGATGTTGGTCGACTCTGAGTGCGTAAGGCTCTACGATAAGCCTAGATCACTGAAGATATCAACAATCAACACATCGTGTCAACTCGACTCTGCAGCCTGTTTTTCTAACGTGGGAAAAGACGACGACTGGTGCGTAACGATCTTCGGGATTGATCGTGATACTTTGTTTGGAAATTGGAACACTACGCACTCGCGGTGTCCAGGGTCTTTTGCCACAGATATGTCACCGATAGGGCAGGATGTTGTTCCGTCCCAGGACAACGACGCTTCGGAGTACGGAAAGCTTGCGATGGACATTAAGAGGCGGCCCAAGGTCCGAAGTCGTTGCCATTGGAGTGGGTTGTGCCGAAAGCCGAGCTCTTATTCCCGGTTGGGTCTGTTCCTGCGATCAATGTTCTCTTTACGGTTATTTAGTCATTGACATGCTATTTTTGTCGTCTCTGATATTCGCTCCGTCAAGGTCACATGCGCTGTTCGAGGTTCAAGATCCACATTGAAGCCATACTCCTCAACCTCCAGTCATCTTTTATTCGGGCTTATCCTCTGATCGTCAAACTAACTTCTACAATCCAGTATAACGAACACACGACAGACTCCAACTCTTCTGCTGATAAGTTCTCAAGCAGCAAACGTCAGTATGCAAAGTCAGAAAGTCATCTCGAAGGAACGACTCACTCCAAACTTGCAACATGGAAAACCATCTACAATGAGATTCTCTACAAAACATCTTACTCCACTGGAGTCTTGCATACTTCTGAGCGCGGTAGCAGGAAGTTTCAAGTTCGATCAAAACAGTCGTATTGCTGTGCACACAGCGAGAGATGGAGATGAAGGTCATGGACAGACTACCAACGACAATACGATACCCGTATCATAGCTTTGCACGCAGCTTTTTACCATTCAGCTCGTTCTCAACAACGAGAACATCTCTCTTTGCCCATTCCCTGAGAACCTTGCGTTGGATTTTGCCGCTCGCAAGCTGAAGTTGGTGTTAGCTTGAATAGTCTCCCATCATAGTCATGCGCAAACAGCGTCGATCAAGTATCTTACCTTCGGCACTTCATCGACAAACATTACACCACCCACTAGATGCTTATGCTTTGCCTTACGTGCTGCTATCCAATCTTGGATATCTTTGGCAGTCACTCTACCTTTCGCTTGATCCCGAAGCTGCACGTAAGCTCGAGGCCACTCTTCATCGAGAAGCTTGATCCCAGTCACTGCTGCATCTTCGACATCTTCATGCTCGAACAGAGTAGCCTCAAGCTCAGCAGGCGCCACCTGAAGCGCATTGACTTTGATGAGCTACCAAGATGTCGGCGGGAAACTCATAAGTCAGGGATGTCTTCTGCAGCGTACCTCTTTCTTCCTGTCGACGATCTGGAAACAACCTCTTTTGTCCACAATAGCGATATCGCCTGTCCGCAGCCATCCATCTTCGGTAATGGTGTCATTAGTTGCCTGCTTGTTGTTGAAGTATCCCATACAAACGTTGGGCGCTCGGATGTAGATCTCGCCGGGTGTGTCGTAACCGACCTCGTTACCCTCATCATCGACTAGCTTGCATTCGTGGTTGGGCAAGAGTTTGCCAACCGTCTCCGTGTCATCCCTTTCCTGCTGTAATATCCCGCCACAAGTAAGCTCCGTCATGCCCCAGCCTTGTATTATGTCGACTTTGAACTTTTGTGCAACTAGACTCTGGAGTTTGCTAGATAGAGGTGCTGCAGCACAAAAAATACCCTGGACACTCTTCAGATTATATTGGGCTGTCTCAGGACGTTTGATCATCATCACCAAGATAGGCGGCACGACTTGCAAATGAGAGATCTTGTAGTCCTGGATATGCTGCAGATAGTCGGAACAGACAAACTGCTTCATGATGTAAACAGTGAAGTTCATCTTCAATGCTATGAGGGTGGTAAACATCTGGCCATACGCATGGTAGAAAGGGACAAAGCCGAGCCAGCGTTCTTGGACCACTTTGCCGCGCGTGATGTCGGCATGAGGCCATAGGCAAGCTATGATCTGGACGACGTTTGCAATGAGGTTGAAGTGGCTTATGCGCACTCCCTTCGGCAGACCGGTCGTACCAGAGCTATAGTTGACTGTCGCCAATGTCGTGGTGGACTCCGTGTCTAGCTTCTTCCACTGCAGACTCATTGCTTCTTGAGGGCTGCCGAGCATTTTTGTCCAGTCTCTTATCCCGTCGAACTCCTCACAGTATTCGTCATTGAACTGGAAGATGCGGTACTTGGGTAAACCAGCCTCTTCAGCAGCGAGAATGGCATTCTTTACCATATTCGGGTGAACCAGCAAGGCTTTAGCTTGAGAATCCTTGAGCTGGTGCACAACTTCATTGACTGTTGAGACGGGATTGATAGCACTGAAAGCTCGAGTGTTTCCGACGATCCCAATGTAGGCCACAGGGACGAAAATGTGGTTCGGGGTGTATATGAGCACAATCTCGCCCGGCTGGACACCCAATCTATTCAAGCCAATGCCCAATCTCTTTGCCCACATCAACAACTCTGCTGGACTTACTGATTTGCTCGGATTGACAGCATCAATCCAAATAGGACTCTCTGAGACAGGCTGATGTTGAGGAAATAACCACGTAAGAAGATCGAGCTTTTCCAATAGTCAGCCTCCTTATAGTCCAGCATCGTGATTGTTGTCTGACTTTTGGAATGTCAACGTCTGGATGCGGCGATCTGAAAACCATCATAGCGGTGTCCGAGCTAAGAATTACGGTCTGTCAATATGTGCGATGTTGGCAGTGTTGAGATTTCGAGTGAAACAAATGTGCGACAATATGGTCTCTACCATCTAGAGTGAGGCGAAGTATTTGTCTTTTTGATCAGAGAGTAAGAGCTGAAGGATAAGACGGCAGAGTATGACAAAGCTTGAGTAAGCAGTGTTGTCAGCCTTGTAAGCATTATAGATAGCAAGTACCTAGCTGAGAATCTTTCCCCTCATTCGCCAAAGGCATAAACTCTATGCACATAATCCATGCAGACAGGTTTAAAAGTCACTGCGGGGTATGGCAGAAGGATGACACGCGATAAGGATGCAATCTGGCTCCTCCCTGTGTATACAGCTAGATCCAGATTTCCGGCACTTGTGTTATCAGACCGGCCATGCTGCACCGGACAGTACGGCCATTTCAGCTGAAGTTCTAAATCATTCTTCGGCTGCCTATTCTGTGACCAAAATCCACGTTACTTCCTTGACTTCGACAAGAGTAGGATAGAGTTAAACCTAGATGTCGGGTCTTTTCCTTCTACCTCCCTTCTCCCATTCATTCAGTCTTTGTTTCTGCTCATCGCTAAATCCTCTCCAAGCTTGATGTCCTTCGGGTACCTCTTCCTCACAGAAGATATGCACAACAACATCCTGCGACTGCTCCAAAACGGCTGAATCCTTACAAAATGCCATGTTGAGATCGGTCTCGTCTGGACTGCTATGATATTTCATGTAAATCAGACTTCCGCAGTGCTTACAAGACCCTCTGATTGCTCGACTCTCTTCCTTGCATGTGATAATCGATGAGTCGAGTTTGCCAGTCTGTGATGAAGACTCGTTGACGAAAAACTTGATGGCGTGATTCGGGAAGAAGCCATAGAGTATAGGAGAGTTGGCAGGAGAGCTGGAACGACAGTCTCCGCAGTGGCAGAAGCATAGTCCAGCGGGTGGCATTGTTAAGCTCCAGGAGACGCTAGAACAGGGACATGAGCCTGTCAAGCTTTGGTCTTTGGTGTGAGGAGAAAATGTCATGATCTCTGTAATATGCAAGTACGAGGGTGAATTTGTGGGAGAATCATTAGGGAGAGTTCGGTCAAGTCATCTTCTGTACTCAGATCAAAAGCGGGGTCTGGTACGATTTTTTGCTGCTGTCCAGTCTGACCGGACGCAAGCTTCGCTGCTCACGTAAGCACCTACAGGCACTCCTACTTGGTATATACTATACTCATAATTCTTCACGCTCATCTTCCGGAAGACGGATTGCCCGTACGACACGCAGTCAACAACGAGTCATTCTGGAAGTGTCGACCAAGATACATGATTCTTGAACCATTAACATGTACAATGTACAGTGCAGTAGTGGCGCGGTGACAAGTGGAAGCAAATTGAATTGATGTTGTTGCGATGGAGACAGACGTCAACTGATCAGCTAGCTAACGCGACGCTCGCTCCTTCCCAGCGGTGCAAACATCACGCCGGCCCCGAATTCGTGCATTAACACGGATGAACCATGTCCGACTTTGCAAAGATAAGGAAGGTATTTGAAGTGCCTCTTCGCTACTTGAATTTTGGATATCAAGCATCTTATCACTTCAATTCCAAATCCGATGGCACCACCTATCAAGATCGGGCTTGTCGGTCTGAGCACGTCCTCTACGGCGACAAATTGGGCTGTACTTGCCCATCTGCCATACCTACAATCAGAGCACGGAAAAGCTCTGTACGAGATCGTCGCGCTTTGCAACTCTTCCGTCGACAGTGCGAGACGATCAGTCAAACACTTTGGGCTTGCTGAGTCCGTCAAGACATACGGCTCACCCGAGGATCTCGCCGCTGATCCTGACGTTGAGCTTGTTGTATGCGTGGTTGGAGTGAAGAGCCACTACGATGTTTGTCTTCCTGCAATTAAAGCAGGAAAGAATGTGTATACCGAGCTTCCGTTCGCGTCAAACATGAAGCAGATGCAAGAACTCATGGACGAAGCTGAGAAGATTGGTGTCAGAACCATGTTTGGCTCTCAGGGTCAAGCCCATCCAGCAATACACCTCATCAAGAAAATCATAGCCGAAGGCAAGATCGGCAAACCATTGAGTACGACACTTATAGTCACGACCGGATTCCCGTTGGACAAGCCTCTACCTGTGTCCTTCAGGATTTTGGCGGAGCAAGAAAGTGGAGGCAACTTCGCCACCGTATGGTTCCTGCATAGTGAGTTATGCATACCTCACATACAGTTCAAGTCTAATCATATTAGATATAAGTTGCGTGCTAGAAGTTTTCGGCGAGCTAGAAGCCTTTAGCAGTATCATGGGTATCGATCATCCGACTGTCGAGATTATAGATCCAGCTCAAGGCGGAAAAATCATTGAGAGCGTCAAGAAAGACACTCCGGACAACATTCTTCTTCAAGGTCGATTTGATTCTGGAGTTTTGATGACATACCAGATACGTGCCGGCAAAGCTTTTCCTGGTGAGCCGGGCTGCCGGTGGCTCATCAATGGCGACAAAGGGGCTATTCAGCTTACTAACCCTAGAGGCTGTTTTGATATCGATCACGTCGGTATCGAGATCAAGTACTGGAGAGAAGGCGAGGAAGAGGCAGAGATAATCAAGTTGCGTGAAGATGAGCTGAGTGGACTCGAGCAGCCAGCTCAGAATGTCGGACGTCTGTATGACGCTTACGCGAAAGGAAAGACGGAGTCATATGCGGACTGGAAGGTTGCATTGAAAAGACACAAGTTCATCGACGAGCTGTTCAGGAGAGGCGCCAGCAGCAACCCTTTTGGAGAGCCCGCCGCATACAGGCTGGAGTAGTGTGACGATTCTCTGATAGTTTGTTTCCACAGACCAATCGTTTGATTTCACCTTCGCAACCACATCTGCTTCATTTTCTTGTTCTGCCCGATGTACCTATGACCGTCAATGGAGCATACATTCACGCCTTGGAGAGGGACTTTGTCACTCGATTAAGCTCGTCAATGCCTTCTGTCTTTAACACAAATGCCTCTTGGATCCGAACAAAACCCGCCAGCGAATCCATCCTAAGTAACCTCCACACCCCTGTGACTTGTTTTTTTAGAGCTCAAGGTCGAACCTCCGAAAGACTTTGGCGATGCCCAGGTATAGTTCGGCATTTGCAAGGCTCTCTACCGCTGTTAGCAGTGATCGTGATGCAAGCCTTAGTAATCAATACATACTGCAATCCAACACAAGCTCTGCTACCTTTGGGGAAAGGCATCACGTATCACTCATGACAGTCCGATCCTACAAATGGGTTGAGCCACAGCTCTGGATCAAACTTGTGAGGCTTGGGGAACAGATTCGGGTCAAGACCTATGAAGTGGGTCGTCATGCCTATAGGTGTGCCTGCTAGGATCTCCCAGTCTAAAGACTTGAGCATTTCGTTTGAAGCTACGCGGATCAATCGAGTCATGATAACAGCTTGGACCCGGTGTGCTTCTGTGGTTGTAGTACGCTAAGAGACGTTATCAGCCAATCGCCGCCAACATCACTCTTGAGGTTGAATGAGAAACCAAACTCCGACCATGGATTGTGCAAGGTAGCTGTTCGCCAAGTCGCCTGCTCCCAACTCAAGTTTCGCAGACCAGACAGTCATCGTAACTGGAAGGAATACTGGTCTCGGTCTCGAAGCTGCTAGACACACTGCCCGCGTTGAAGTTAAGATGCCGAGATAACAGTTTTTTCATATGAATCTCTGAACAACAAGGAGGGGAATCAAATGGGCAACAGGTCAGCATATCCCGAGATGGCATCTTTTTCTATGAAACAATCTACTGGTTGACTTACGCAGATACAAAAGTCTCTAAGCTTTTGCTACTCTACACGGTACGCGATGGTTGCTACTCGCAGTCCTGTAAATCAAGACTTTGAGCGGCGACCTTAGTAGCGTTAGTATAGATCACCGTCTCAATTTCCTATACTAATGGCCGATACTCGGATTAGATTGAAAGCCTCCCATACCTGTGTTTCCAGAAGTTCGGGCAACGGGGTAATCTGAACGCTGACAGAAGACAAGCCAAGCAAACATTTATATCGGACTACTTTTGGTGGAAAAAGGCGTGATTGACTACCAACAACCAGGATTCGTTGCCCGAAACATCTTCCACTCATTCGAAAGATCCTCATCCGCCAACTATTCTTCCGGTAGTAACCAATCCACTAGAATTTACCTGGCTTTTGCAATCGACAGGCAGTCTCGATGGTGAAAGATGCTAGGGTTGTGATGATCTTCTCTCGATGTGTTTGGTCGCATGGCTGGTCGTCATTCCACAGCAATGGCTTTCCTTCGACCCACTCGTAGGCAACAAAGGGAAAGCCAATGAGATTGTCATCTGACAAGTCGAATCCGAAGATCTTGGGTACGAGGGGAGTGCGATTGCTGATGAGAGCCTTCCAATTTTCCAGCTCGCGGGAAAAGAGCCAGCCGCGGATCGTGGATCTGCGGGTATGATAAGGCAGCCGGAACGCATACTTGATGCTATCCGAATACTCTACTACGAATATGATAGATTGACCGCCCGAGAAAGGTTTCGTGTCGGATTTAAGAGCGAAGGCACAATCCTTGCCATCTGGGATGCTAGTGCCAACAGACCACGTAGAGGGATGGTCTGATGCAGTTCGGTCCAGTCAATATATTGAATTGGCGGCTTCCAGATGATCCGACTGTCTACTCTCGAGGCTTTGTTCGACGTCGATTGTGACGGTGGTACAGACATATTGTAAAAGGCCTGCAGTAAGTTTGGCGCCGTGGTTCAAATGGGTCACTGACTTGCTAACCGCCTGCGATTTAGTACTCACACTTGGAATATCAAAGACGATCAAGAGCTGCTCCACACTCTGACAGTCTTGAGGCCAAGACGACACACCGCTATAGTGACTGGCGATGGAGGAAGAAGATGGTGGGTCTCCCTGGAGGCTGTAAGTGTTGGGGGTCGAACCTAGGACCTTCTTATCTGAGAAATTTGCCAGGATCGATCGGGTGAAAAGAGTTTACCATCAGGTATCTGCTGGCGCGGCTTCTGTATTTGTGTGTGCGGCCGCATGCATCAGTTTGGCCTGTTCGAGCAAGGCGCATGAGCACGTGATAGCGGTAAACGACTGCCGTAGACACACCAACTGGCACTTGCCTGCCTGCGTTTGGCGATGGGAATACAGTCCTTTAATAGATACGCACGTTTATCTGTCTGCACATGTAAAGTCTATAGCAAATCATTAGTGTTACTAGAGTTAATCTAGGTCTACGATAAGGAAGGGTAAAACATATCCTATTTACTTTATTTCTTTCTCTTTTTATACTTTAGACTACATAAGTATATAAAAAGCTCTAATAGCTTAGTCTATACTCAACCCAAAGACATTTCGCTACTAAAAAAATCATAAAAGCATGCAAGAATTACCTTCAAACCCTTAATCATCGAAAAAGATATTTCTTAAAGATTTAGAAGAGCTAAACAACCTTTATTTCATACTAGTAAACCTTAGGCTTCTACAATCGAGAACAGCATAAGATGTTATCTTTACCCCAACAATCAAAAACACAAAATCAACTACTTCAGAGGGTGACATCATACCACGTAAACCGCTATAAACTTTCAGGCATGCTATACCCCTACATTCCGTTCCAAACGTATCATATTGCGTAAACCCTTGTTTCAAGGCCTCCCATCTTATGACACTTGCGGACATGCGGAGGAAGTAAGTGACATCTGACACATCCATCTTACGAGTCAAAACAAAACAAAAAATGATGTAATTAGGCCTTTTCCCTTTTGCTGTAAGGCCTCCCAAGGCTCCCAAGGCACTCCGCAAGTTGCAGACATGTTCGAATAAGAAAAAAAAAGCATGACGTCGTTCGGTATATAGGGACGAGAAGAGCGTTGGCAGAGAAGTGAACTCTTCGGACAGGGAATATCTCGGGAATCTGGCAATGCTCTGACTGTTGGTGGAAAGGGAAAGTACACATATGGAAAAAGACAAGTTGACAGAAAAGCACAGAAAGAAAAACAATATTCAGATTGAATCAATCCTTACATACACCTCATTAGCAGGAAGGAAAACACAAGAAAGAAAGATACAGAGGCCCAGCCATCTGCATCAAATTCCTTCCACGAACCATCTCATCCCAGCCCTTTAGAAGTTAACACTATTTGAGAGAAACAACCCTCTAAGAAGAGCCAGTAAGCTTCTCAACCATATACTTCTGACCCATACTCTGCACACTGCTAGAGTAAGGATAAGAAAGATGTTGAGCATTAATGCCAAGTCCATGGGTAGTATCGCAAACACCATCTCCAAAAGCGCAAACATCCATAGTCTTGGGGACCCAAGCGGTGGGGATACCTCCGAGCAAAGCAGAAAGACCGTTTACGTTTTTGGTGGTGGAGCCGCCGTTGGCGTCGACATTGCAGGCAAGACCGGAGCGGTGTTCAGGGTCGCCGATAAGGAAGACTCCCTTCACAGCGTCCATGGAGGCGCCGGTGAGTTTGGGCATGGCGTTGACGGTGGCGGCGGCGCCTTGGGAGTAGCCTTGGAGGATGAAGCACATGTCGGGGTTTGAGGCGAGGGTAGAGGTGACTTTGTTGACAATCTGTAATGATAAGTCAGAACAAACGAGATGCTTCGAGCGATTGAGGGATGCCACATACGTCTGCGGTACCAAGAGCAGAGTTTTGGTCTGCAGCGGCGAGATAGACGGTGTTGTAGACGGTACCACCGGGAATTTGAGCAAGAGTCTTCTGGTTCATGGTCAAGAAACCGGCAGAGGGACCTTGGAGTTCGCCAGTACCGCGGGTTGAGATGATGGTGTATTTAGAACAAGCAGCACGCTTCTCGATGGGGGTGGCAACGGCACCTGCAGCGAGGCAGACGCTGAGGAGAGCACCTTTGAGGCTGATGTCTGAGAACATGGTGATAGAAATGAAAGTGTTGGTAGAGCAGGATAATGTGTTGGAGCGAATGTTGGAAGTGTTCAAATGAATGATCTGGAGAACGAGATTGAGGATGGCAAGGCCTTCTTTATATCCAGATCTCAAGGCCGACCTTATGATGCACCTACTCTTGTCACGAAGCTAAATGAGCATGCCAATACTGGCGAGGCCCATGATTCAGAGGCTCGCTGGGCTATACCTCCACAGACAGGCCTTGGTTTGAGGACCGGTCTTCTGACTATGTCCTATAGTCGCTAGGATCATCAATGCTAGTGCTTGGAAAACTCTAAACTCGGTTTCAAGCTGCTGCAGGTCGAAGCAATCGAAGGTATTCGGCATGGGCCAAGCGTGAACGAGTGAAGTTTGATCCTCGGCTTGAAGCTGAGAAGGCACCTGCCAAGTCCAAGCTTTTAGGCGAGCGGTCGATAACAGCGCCACGATTTCTTTCGCTACCGTTTCATCTCCGCACCACCGGAACATCAGTGTCGTGCACACATGCCATCGAAGCGGAATAGACGCATAATCGACACTTGCCAAGAGTCGCTCCCTGTGTCAATCAAGAAATTGAGTTATGGCTGATCGAGAGAACACCCTTCTGTTTTCTCCAGCCGCCAAAGTCACATTGACGACACACCTTCGCTTAGGCATGTCAGATAGTCCTGACACGCTTGACTCGTGGGGTGGATGCTAGAGGTAGAACCCGAAGAAGAAACCGAGGTCAGCAAGACATCCCTCTCTCCAAGACTCGCTGCCATGTTTCGGATTGGCGAGGGCATGATGATGCCAGACCCCCGAGGGAGCAACTCAAAAAGCCATTTACAGTCGGAGACTTCTCGTGTTTAGCTCTCAGAGTTCGGTAGGACGATCTTCTGATGTTTCATGTCGCAACTTGCTGCCCTTTGATACTGTCTATGCCCTATACGTGCCCTATTATACTTCTGGATGATCTGCGCATCGGCACCCTATTGTAGCAATTCGGCTCTTGTTCCGTATGGAGCAAGCAGATCGTTATTGCCTGCTGTAACGGGTCGGTCCAGTATACCTTTGCGATGGCTATTTTCTCGGGTCCTTGAGTCATAATCATAGAGGCATGGAGACTGGGCAAGTCGAGATGTGATGCAAGTATGGATAGCAGTTCCAAGATATTCGCTTGCATGTTCCAAAACAGTGTGGCGGCCAGATTATCCTTTCTGCCCTCGATGGGTCCTCGATGCCGTCGGCGAGGATGCCTCTTTTTGGTTCAATGGTTTCTCGAGGGAAGAAGACGAACGAGAGGACAAAGATGAGCATGACTCTGATCCATGTTCTGTTGCACAAGACCACAAGGGCAAGCGCAAGCAAGCAAGCCACGTGCGGGAAACTCTTCGGGAAGGAGCGAGCCAGATTAAAGATGTAGATTGTATCAAGTAGCGAATGCGAACAGTCACTCAAACAGAAACTTAGATAGATGATATTGTATCGAGATCCAGATTGATCCTCGGACATGGATGATCACGCACTGGGATAGGCTTGATCACAAAGCTTCTCGATTTCAACCTCGGTCTCTGAATATGCAGAACGACATGGATCATGGATCTTGTAGCCACGACACCAACCCAAAACAATACCCTGCAAAAACTCCTGTCTGCATGCTGCCCCCTCCTGGAAACCAGGATATTCTCCAGAACGCCCCCCAGAAAAAGAAAAGCCACTCTCTCAGAAATGAAACCAACAAGGACTTTACCTAATGCCATCAGTTCTACCATCTCTGTCCTCTGATTCTGGCGCAGCAGTGGGTCCACTGAGATAGGTCTCCTTCTCGGCGTCCTCATACTCTCGCACCAGATCCATGACCACTTCTCTTGCGTCGTCAAACTCTCCGAGACCATCCCTGAAAGCATCTTCCTTCTTGTATTGTTCCAGAAAAGCGTTGCGCTTGCGTAAGCGATCGTAATGAAGCACGATGCGTTTAAACAAGGTCGAAATACCGGTGTGGTTTGCTAGCATCAGGCCTGAGACGCGAGGAGTGTGCGGGCCGGTGGTATAGGGAGAGGTGCGGGTGAGGGCGACCTGGATTGAGGCAGGGCCCCATGGGATGAAGGTTGCAAGGCGACGTTCGCGGATGCGGAGGAGGGACTTGTGGACCTGTGGAGAGTTGATGTTAGCGTTTGTTTGGGTACAGAAGGCAGGAAGATGACGACTCACATCAGTGGGGTCTGCTTCGCCCATGATGATGTTGAGGATACTGATGTAGCAGCTATTCTTGGAGGGGTTCGAGCTGACCATCCTGTTCTTTGGCTGCAGCAGTCTGCGCATGACCTCGAGGACAGTGGTTCTGCGGACTGTCTTTGCGGCTTCGACATTCTCGCCTGTGAAGGGGGTGTAGCTGGTCTGGAGGAAGTGGCAGCGTGGTGTAGGGATCAGCGAGGCGACGATGCCGACAAGGTCGTTGTGCATGTATCCAGGGTAGCGCAAGGTAGTTGTCGAGGCACTCATGACAGTACTGACGAGTTGGTTGGTCTGTTGGAATGAAGGTGCTTGGACGTGCAAAGTGTCTGCTGCAATGCGAGACAGGGCGCCATTGTCGAGGACGATGACACTGTCGGCGTGCTGAGTGAGTCTCTTCATGGACAGCAGGGAGTTGTAAGGCTGGACAACGACATCTCCGGATTGTACCGTGTCGGGAAAGACGGAATATGTCTGGATCAGTTTCTTGGGAAAGCGGTCGTTGAGTCGTTCCAGCAGGTATGAACCCAAGCCCGAACCGGTGCCACCAGCAATCGAGTGCAGCAGCATGAAGCCCTCGAGACTGTCGGAGCCGTCTGCCTCGCGATCAATCATGTCCAGAACCTCCTCTTGCACCGTCTCGCCCATGGAATAGCCAGCGGCCCAGTTGTTTCCAGCTCCGGTGCCGCCGCTGTGGATGTAGAAGTTCTCGGGGTTGTAGATGTTCTTGTACGGGCCTGTTTGGATTCCATTGAGGACCTGCGTCCTGTTCAGCGGCTTCCTTGTCAAAGCATCAAGAGATCATACTCTGGGTTCGAGATCCATCAGAATGGCGCGTGGGATGTAGCGCGTGTCGTCGGACTGGTAGAAGAAGACATCCTTGCGGTCGCCGCCTTCTGTCGCAAAGTCCTCGAGGTTGCCATCGCGATTGATGCCGTGTTCCTGGCAGAGTTGTTGCCAGAATTGTGAGCCCACTACACGAGAAGCGTCAGTCGGCGCATGTGAAAGCTGCTACCTGTAGGGGACTGGAGATACCGCTATTGCCGCATTGGCCTGCTTGGAGCGTGATGATTTCTCTGCAACACCATTGACATTAGTTCTGAATCCTTTTATTCCGACCTGAAGAATGACAAACCTCGGCATGACTGCGTTGGGGCATGGCAAGGAAAAGGTCGTGGTTTGCGACGGCCAAGCTCAAGTCTGGGAGACGCGCCCAATCGCGTTGTCCGACAACATCAAAAGAGCTCCAACAAACATTTAGGCATTCTCGTTGAAATTCTCATTGACCTTTGCAGACCCTGAATAACAGTACAATCTTGGATTATCGGCTAAAGTCCACAGAAGAAGAAGAGGAACTAACAATCGCTAACCTCTGTCCTGTACGCGGTCATTTCTACCCATTGCCTGTCCAGAAACACATTTGCACGTCATATCGCTATTGCTACACATTATGGAATAGTACTGCCACGCATCCGCCTCTCATTCTACGAGTCGAGCTGTACGTAGTTGCCTGTAATTCATGTCAGAACATTTCCTCTACAAGTCACCTCTCGAATCCACTTACCAGGGAATTGTCCTTGTCTTGCGCCAATCTTTCCAATCCACCATTCGTTTTCGTTGGCCGTACGTTGCACAACCTCGATTATCTCGCCAGCGCTGAAACTAAGGTCGCCTTCTGCTTGGGCTTCGTAATCGTACAATGCCGTACACGTCTCTGCCTGAGGTACGCCGCTGAATCTTGATGGCTTGGGCTTTGGTGGCGGGGGCTTGCTCTTTGCGATAGATGACATGCGCGAGAGCCCACCAGCTGCCGATCCAGTAGCTGAGTAAGGTGGAGGAGAGGTCGCGTTGCCGTCGGTAATTGACAGCTGAGCAGTAGACGACTCGAGTCCAGGACTTGTAGGCTTAGCCTTGCCCTCGATGGCTAACCTGTTGTTGCCATACTTGCTTCCAGCAGGTCGGCCCAACCCCTTGGTCTTGAAGTGTACAATTGTCAGAGCTTCAGCCTTTTCTTGGATATCTCCACGCTTCTCTTCGAAGGCTGCCTCAATATCCAGGGTCAAGTTGAAGTAACCAATATCGATGCTCTGCATGCGCTCGTGCAATGTGTAAAAGACATTCAACTGCATGTAGTAGAAGGATTGGAACAGGGGAAGGATGAACTCGCGCTCGAGTCGGAACAGCTCGGGCAGCTCATTCTTGAGCAGGTCGTTGAAGTAGTTGTAGTCCTGAGTTGAGACCTCGACTTCGTTCTCTGCCTTGTACAGGGCCTTTTCGTCCTTAAGCGTCTTGTCTTTCTTGTCCTGTAGCTTTTTGAGGGTGGCTCGGTGACGATCGTAATCGAGCTGCTTGTGGTCACGCTTCACGGCAGATTTGCGGACTTGCTTGATGATCTCAAGAAGCTCGTCGGCTGGTTTCACGATACGAGACTCGATCATCTCTAGTTCGGGTTGCAGCGATGCCTTCAAGTCTTTGACGATGGCCTCGTACTCTTCGCAAGCGCGGATACCCTCGGGATTGCCATCGACGACGTACGAGGTTGGGTCGGAAGCACGACCAGAGATGGGCTTGTACAAGTCGGCGCAGGCTTTGGAGAATTCGATCTGGTGGTCCAGCATGCCGTTGATGGACTTGAAGTACTTTTCGGACTCATCGTGCAAACGTTTGGTCTCGGTCTCAAGCTCTGTGAAGCGGCGCTCGGCGTCAACATAGATGGGATCCTTTGTAATTTCACCCATGTTGAACTTTTGCTTGAACTGCTGAGGAGCCTGGAGGAGAGTCAGCGGTGGACTGGCGCATGTGGTGGCAGACTACGAACGCGGCTGACGCTCTTGGTGAAGCCTTTCCAACTCATTGTCGCGGTATTTGAGGTTGGTCAGGCCGAATTGACAAGGGAAGGGGTAGAGCTGTAGGCTGGTGAGGGTAGGAGGGCGAACTCTGTCGAGCAGTGGATGTAAGTTGGACTAAGATGGCTATGGGGCTGCTGTCCGTCTTGGCTTGTAGATTCGCAGCGTCGATCTTGTCGGGGCTGGAGGGCGGGCGCAGGGTGTGGCTGATGCTGCGCGACTGTTTACAGTATGCACAAAGCCGGTTGCTGCAGTTGTGTGTGCCACCTGTGCTGTAGACGATGCTTGTATTGACGAGAATGGAACAAGATTACGAGGCAGAAGGTGTCCTTGGGCAGTTGGGTGCCTACGTCTTCGGCCTCGCTCATCCGGCCGCATCGTCCCAAAAACGTTTATGGAAGAGCTTGGCAATTCTGCGCCGGCTACGTCAATGGACCCCTCGGCATGCAGACTCGCCGACGCTCTCGAAGCAGCAAGAGCAAGCTTCAATGCTTTCGCCGTCTTCGGGCAGGTCGCTCCTTCTTCTCTCGGCCGAGGACTCGGTTAACGCCGCTTTACTCAGCAACGACGCCAAGCCTCTGACAGTCGAGCTTCCGTCTGGCAAAAGTCCAATCTGGTGTGACATCTGCTGATAGCCACATTTGTCCTCGCCAACAAACCTGAGATTACAATGTCGTCCTCATTCCCTTCTGTCGCGAGGCAGGCCCTCCATCAGTCCTCTAGACGACTCTCGACCTCCTACCGCCCTCGCCTTCTCTCGTCCCGCATCGCCGCCACTCGCTCATATGTCTCCGAAAGCTCGCCGCGAAACGCCACTATCAATGTCGAATCCACCATCAAGGCCGACCAGAAGGCCTTCCTCGCTGAGACTGGAATCAAGCCCAAGGATGCCACCATGCCCACTACTGGCATGAGCGCCGAAGCCATGATGAGCCCCGCCGCCGGCATTCTCAAGCAAGCAACCGTCATGGACCAAGGAACTCGCCCCATCTACCTCGATGCTCAAGCCACCACTCCTACCGACCCCAGAGTCTTGGATGCCATGCTCCCCTACTTCACCGGTCTCTACGGCAACCCCCATTCACGAACTCACGCCTATGGTTGGGAGACAGACAAGGCTGTTGAGCAAGCCAGAGCAAACATTGCTGAACTCATCGGCGCAGACCCCAAGGAGATCATCTTCACATCTGGCGCTACCGAGAGCAACAACATGAGCATCAAGGGTGTCGCCCGCTTCTTCAAGCGCGGTGGCAAGAAGAACCACATCATCACCTGCCAGACCGAGCACAAGTGTGTCCTTGACAGCTGTCGCCACTTGCAAGACGAAGGTTTCGAGGTTACATACTTACCCGTCCAGTCAGACGGCAGAATCGACATGAAGGAGCTGGAAGCCGCCATGCGCCCGGATACCATGCTTGTCTCAATCATGGCTGTCAACAACGAGATCGGTGTTGTCCAGCCTCTGGAGGAAATCGGCAAGCTGTGCAGATCCAAGAAGATCTTTTTCCACACCGATGGCGCTCAGGCTGTGGGCAAGATTCCCCTCGACGTCAACAAGCTCAACGTTGACCTCATGTCTATCTCCAGTCACAAGCTTTATGGTCCCAAGGGCATTGGTGCTTGCTACGTCCGCAGAAGACCCCGTGTCAGACTCGACCCTATCATCAGTGGTGGTGGTCAGGAGAGAGGTTTGAGAAGTGGAACTCTTGCTCCTCCTCTCGTCATCGGTTTTGGTGAGGCTGCAAGAATCGCCAAGGATGAAATGGAGGTAAGTCAAGAACTACTCAGTCCTTTTGGCGTCATCGATGCTAACTCTTACAATAGTACGACACCAAGCGCATTTCCGCTTTGTCCAAAAAATTGGAGGACGGCCTTCTCTCCATGGAACACACCTCTCTCAACGGATCCCCCGAATTCCACTACCCTGGTTGCGTCAACGTCTCATTCGCCTACGTCGAAGGTGAATCCCTCCTCATGGCTCTCAAGGATATCGCTCTGTCTTCGGGTTCCGCTTGTACATCCGCCTCTCTCGAGCCCTCCTACGTTCTCCGTGCTCTAGGCAGCAGTGATGAGAGTGCTCACAGCAGTATTCGTTTCGGTATTGGTCGCTTCACCACCGATGCCGAGATTGATTACGTGCTCAAGGCCGTGCAAGAACGTGTTGCTTTCTTGCGTGAATTGAGTCCTCTGTGGGAGCTGGTCCAGGAGGGTGTTGATCTCAACACCATCGAGTGGAGTGGTCACTAGACTACTTTGCTGATTGTGATGAGAACAGATTGTACAGGTCAAAATTGAGTTTGGGCGTTGAGCGTTTTCGTTTTTGGTGGACTTTCTTGGAGGAAAGAGTTGTTGAGTGAGTGAGAGAGAAGAGCATACCCAGACATGATACATATTTCTTCTTTTTTATTTTCCTGTATTTCTAAATTCAAGGTTGGCATTATGAACTCACCTTTGAACGTGTCTATGATCCTTGTGCCATTTGACTTGCTGCCAGGTTGGTGGCACTGGGCATACCATCCTCCCTATCGGTCTGTCTCTTCTCTCCTACCCAAGTAAAGCATCACGAACGTTTATGCTTCAGATCTCCCTATCTCTTACTTGAGCACTTTGTTACACCTTCCGCAGCGCTTACAGGGTCTATGAAAACAAAGGACATGTTTTCTTCAAAGAAAGACAAATCTTATGAAATATGATTGGGATGAGGCCAGGGTGACCATGACATCAACCAGGAATGAGACAGATTCTTGATTCCACGATCCTAGAGCGATGATACCTGTTGCAAGTAGACACTTTGGGTTTTGTTTCCTGAGTTTGTTCTTCGATGACTATGAGGTTATTAGTGTTGGTGCTTTGATGTCGAGGTTGACACCATCTGCAAGCCTGGAAGCAACGTTTGTGTTGTACACCATATATATGCCAGGAAAGAACACAGAAAGCAAATGACAAACACAAATATGAAAACTAAGAGCGTGACATAGGTACGTAAAAAGATCTCTATCAAAAAGCATCTTGCCACGCTTGTGTCATAGCCCTTTCTTCTTCTGTATGTTTTCTAAGTCTTGTAATGTCTAGGCAACCTAGGCTCACCTTCTTGATACGGCACTCCCGCCTCTTCCCTCGCCAAATCATTGATCCAGCGTCCATTCACCTCCAACTTCTTTCCCTGTTCTCCAGCCATCGTATCCGCAAGATACAACCAAGAAAGCATGTTTCCTACCGTGCTAACCTCATCACTGACGTGAGAAGCCGCATACTTGCTCATCTTGGTGTAAAGTTCCTGATCGGTAAATAACTTATGCATATATTCGGCAACTTTGTCGTGATCGCCTGTGTCGACCAAGAATCCGGATTTTCCATCTTCGACTTGGAGGGGTATGCCGCCTGCGCGTGTGGCAATTACTGGAACGCCTTTGTGCAGAGCTTCAGAGACCTTGACTTCGAAGCCTTCGCGCGTGGACAGCTGCAAGCAGATCTTTGCGTTGCTCATCAAGACGTTGAGTTCCTGATCGATGGGTCCGAGTCGCATGACTGAGATATCGTCTGCGAATTCAGCGTACTCGGACTCAATGAGGTCCATTGTCTTGTCGAAGATGGCAGACGCATCGGGATCGTCGATACTGCTGTGGCCGGCGATGCAGAGTTGGGGTGTTTTGGAAGGGTCGGTGTTTGCATAGTACTTTCTGCGCAATTCGCCGTAGGAGCGTATGACGGTGTCGATGCCTTTGGAGGGGTCGAAACGTGCGATTTGGACAATGTAGTCGCGAGTAGGGAAGGCAAGGGGTGGTTGGTTGGCGCGCTGGCAGTGGGTGTTGTAGTTGCGGAAGTAGTACTGAGAGTCTTCTTTGCGAAGCTCTTTATTCAAGCCATCAAGCCAGTCTGTTTTGTGCATGTGTCAGTCATTTCTATCGTACATTTAGTCTCTGAGAGTGCGCAACTCACCAGTAGTAGCAGGCAAGTAAGCCACTTTCTTAGGTTCGACAACCTTTGGCACAAAGTCACTGACCGGGTGAGCGATGAACATATCTGCTTCCTTGACGCGCGAGTACAGCCAATCGAAAACCTCTGCAGTGTGACTCTTGGGCTCACCATCCACCAGATCAGCTCTAACTTGGATATGAGAGCGGAAGAGCACAGGACGACCGGGTTCGATCTCCTTTGCTAGAGGCACGATATCCGGCATTTGAGGATCGTCGACGAAGAGAATGTGAGCACCTCCATCTGCGATCTTGGCCAGTGGACCCTTTTTGCGTAGCCAGTCACGCTTGGCAGTGCTGTAGATCCATGTCTTGATTGTTTCGGCTTGCTCGTGGGTAAGGCGCTCATTGGGCTCAGCAACACCTTGGAGGATGTTGTGGTTTGTCTTTGTGATTCGGAATACTTCGTTCTTTGGCCTTGGAACATACCACTTCATTTCGATACCGAGGAGACGGGCTAGTCTCACCAAGGCATGTCTCATTAGTGCAACACCTCCACCTTGAGGAGTAGCGTTCAAGAAGGCCATCCTAATGCCCTTCTTCTTGAGGCGTTCGGCATAGTACATTGTGGCATCCCACGTTGTCTTGCGGACTGTGTTGCGATATTGCTCCAGTGTGCAGAGTAAGGCATGACCTGCAGCATCGACCGAAACTTCGTTCAAGAAGCCAACCTGAAGAAGAGGCTGCTTCTGAGGGCCATACATGCCGACGCACTTTCTAGCCATGGCATCAGCCTCCTCATCGACATCGACTTCAGATGTCTTGACATGATCGCTCTCCACAACACTTCTCTCGAATTCCAAGGTAGGAATGTCGAGTTCGGTCCACAGTCTAGCAGGTAGGTCTGGCGAGATTTCGCGAGCAGCCTTCGAGATACCAGCGCCGAGGTATTTGTAGTGGTGCTCATCTTGGTAGTTCTTAACTCTCATGACTACATAGTCAGAGAAGGTCTTTGCGGCATCGCCTTTGGCTTCAATGCAGTGCACTGCAAAGTCCATGCTGTATGTGCCATCGTGGGCGCAGAAGCCTACTTCGATCTTATCGTTGGGTTTCTTGGTGGCTGCGACGCCGAAGAATATCTCCTGTAGATGTCTTCAGTATTCGGACTCAATGGAATTGGTTGCGTGGTCCGACCTGCGGCTGCTCATCTACAGGTTGACCTGCCTTGCGAGCTCGTTCGAGTCGCTGGACGTGGCTGTGAGGTCGTCGAGCTTGAAAGTCATGGTGTACCTCTGTACTGCCGTCCGTCATCTTGACCAATGATTTTACAGAATATGTTACTGCAGTGCTTGTGGTTGTCCCGGTGTTAGAAGGTGAAGAGTTAACGTGGCATCAAGCAGCTGCTGATGGATTACGAGGAACAGGTAGCTTGTTTACAAAGAGCAGCTGCATTTCAAGAAATCATTCAGAGGGAACCACCTTGCTGGGTCGCCAACTCATGATCACGTTGTGACGTGCTCCTCATGTCACCCCATGTTCACTCACAAAATCCCGGAGCATCCGCCGACAAGGACCTGGGGTTCAGCTTCAATGTATTTCATACCAACCAGTGTTGGTGAGTCCAAGAACAAAGACTGCTCGGGCTACGACGATGTAACGAACCTGTCTCGGCAACATTCTTGTTTATTTCCGAGATGAAGCCATGTTGTCAGTGTGGATGGTGAACTGTCTAAAAGGAGTATCGGTGAGTGAGAGCCACTGACGAAATCATGTCTCTCAAGGATCGTACCGAGGCAAACGTCTTTACCGTTGCACGACTCGCCTTGTGCCGTGACAAACCACTTTGTCTCAGGAAGGACTCGTCTCCTTTCCTTGCCATATAGAAGAAGTCGCCGAACACAAGAAGAAAGAGAGCCTCTTTCTTAGGCTCGTCGTCGATCGGAGAATTGATTCTTACTTTCAAACGTGCATGTCGTGTGGCTGGCGCAAAGCCAAAGTCTCGCTCCATCCACATTTCGTTTTCCCGTCCCGTATCACACGGAAAAGACCCAAAGTTGTGGACAAAAGATCCTTCGAGGCATGATAGCGCAACACGTGTACCTGTGAATCAGCGCAAGTGATCTCCATTAACATGCCCATATTCTGTTATCGCGCCGCCGTCGGCCGCAGCAGATGATAATGTTTCCGTGCGAGTTATAACGCCTTGTGAAGAGAGAATGTCATTGGTGTTGCACCCGCGCGCCTGACCTGCAAGCTGCAAGCTGTCATGTTACAAATATGCTTGCGGTCGATCACAAAGCTTGGTAAGGTTTAAGGAGAACATCTAACGTCGTGTCAAGATGGCGACACGTCGGGGATTTCTCGTTTGTGAGGCTGTTTGATTGCAGAGGCGAAACATGTGAGATGTGACAGGTACGATAGAGCGATGATAGGCTTCTGACACGGGCGACCAGTTTCGTTCCCGTCATCCTAATCACGTCTCAGCTTGGTCATGCTTCTGTAGCGGGCGAGTCAGGGTGTACGACAGTACGACGGTGTTTCGGTATGCTGCATGTTCTGTACTGTGTACTCCTTGAAGTGTGCGATAAGGTATCCCTCCAACTGTCTCAACCTAGATATCATTGCGCGGAAAGGGGCGTTGATCTGACAAACGAACAGCTGGAGGAATTGACTAACCAACAGCCAAAAGATCGGTGAAAACGATTGACCCCGACGATGCTTAAAATTAACTATAAACCTTAGTGGGTGGCGCTAGCTTTGGCCCACGCACGCCGAACGAGCAAAGATGGGCGAGGGCAACGGGGGCAATGCAATTCCACTAGCTTCAACCGTGGACTGTTGGAAGCTTACTGTTCCCGAATGATGTATCATTCATTCACTTTCAAATACCCTGGAATCCTTCTTGACTCTTCCTCTTTCTCTTTGCAAAACACACAGCAAAGATTCTACGTCGGTGCAAACCCTCATCTTACTACGTTCAATCAACCAGCCGATGCACAAAAACTCATCTAGAAGCCTGTCAAAACTACTAAGCTGAAACGTCAACATACGGCACACGAAACCCTTGTCGCAGATCATTCATATTACATTTCCACACCCGCGACAACATATATCAGGCTCAGGCCTCCTCAACCTGCTGCGGAGAATAATTAAACAACCTTCGAGACATTCTTGCTCGCAGTTTCTGAGATCGTCAAAACAACACTCCTATATTACACTGACATCTGTTGTCCGACATCGAAAAGTGATGGCTGCAGACGAAAGTACACCTCTGTTGCGCCGCCTCTCCATCCCTCCAGTCTTTACTCAACCTAGGTGCTTTGAACAAATGTCTGACAAGACGAGTCTCGAGGGGGACTACCAAACGCCAGCGTGTAAGTTATTGATCATTTACATTCCCCTTCTCTTTTCTTTACCTGTATACGTTCCATCGAACTTTTCCCGTCCTCCTCGAAGAGAATCACAGTTTCTCATTCTTCTTTCTCAGGTGCTTTCCCTTTCTCCAGAATGTCCTCAACAACAAAACAAGAAGACTCTTCCCAACCCTCGCGACCACGGATGCCCCAAGCGATAGCCCACAGAGGCTACAAAGCCAAATATCCAGAAAACACTCTCGCCGCTTTCGCAGGTGCAATCTCCATCGGGGCCCACGCGCTAGAAACCGACGTTCACATAACCAAAGACGGCGTCGTAGTGTTATCCCACGACAACACTTTGAACCGCTGTTTCGGCCGTCCGGAAAAGATAATCGATTGCGATTGGTCTTTTATAGCGCCGTTGCTTACAACCCAAGAGCCCAAGCAACATATGCCGCGATTGGCAGATTTGTTGGAGTTTCTGGCAGACGAGGAAAGAAAAGATGTATGGGTGTTGTTGGATATCAAAATGGATAACAACCCTGAAGACATAATCCGCCTGATCGCAGCAACGATTGCAGCAACGCCAGCACTGCCCGATCGGCCTTGGAGCCAAAGAATCGTATTCGGTTGCTGGGCAGCCAAATACGTGCCTTTGGTGGCTGACTATCTACCCGGGTTTCCTTGCACACACATTGGATTCTCTCTCTCTTACGCAAGACAATTCCTTACGGTTCCTAACGTCAGTTTCAACATGCTACTGCCCATCTTGATGGCACCGGGCGGCTCCTCCTTCCTGCGCGACGCAAAACGCAACAACAAACCCGTTCTGGCATGGACGGTCAACGAAGTCTCGAAGATGAAATGGTGCATCGGGAAACAATTAGACGGCGTCATCACAGATGATCCAAAGCTATTCTTGGACGTGTGTAGAAAGTACGATGCCAGCACCGAAACCACAGCGCTGAGTTGGAGCACCTGGTTGGATGTCCTCAGAGTCTGGATTTTGGCGACGGTGTTTGGGTTTTTGTATCGTAACAGGTTTGCGGGCAAGACGAAGAGTCAGAAGCAGGTCGTCTGACTCTCGAGGAATGGCGCTGAGGTGGAGAGGCGTAAAGTAGATTGAATTTGAGTCTAATACTCTGCTGTGTGGCATCGGGGGCGCGTGGTTGTTTCCTGCATCGAAGCAGGTCTTTTGCGCACTGGCGTTCTCTCCGTCCTCTTCGGGAAGTAGGTTTGCGTTTTCTTATCGCTCCAATCTTGTTCCGACTGCTGTCAAGCGAGCAGAGTATATTTGTACATAGAGAAGGATCAAGAGCACTATCCACACGTTGAAGCTCACATTCAATTACTTTTTCATGCTATATCATGCCTTCGCCCTCTTCTACCCAACCAAGAACCCCTGAACACTCTTTTCCACCCGCCCAATCTCCTCCATCTCTTTCTCAACGACATCCTTCAGCCTCTTTTTCTTGCCTTCCTCCGGCCATTTCAAATCAATAGCCTCTCTTAATTCCTCAGCCGCAGTCTTCCACTTGCCGAGCTGATCTCTCATCTCAGTCTCCTGCATAGCCTTCTCTTGACTTTCTTCTTGGCTTGCTAAGTCTCTACCAGAGTGCTCTGCTCGAGCTTGACTCTTGCTTTCCCACTCAATAGTACTGTTCATTTCTCTAATGGGAGCAGAGCGGTGGCTATTCAGTAATTCATAGATGCGTATGCGGGGGCATCCGGGTTCATGCATGGTGATGAGATGCATGACGCGCTTGGTGAGTTGTGGCTCGCTGATGCGAGACGTTTTTGAGAGCTTCGAGGCTTTTTGAAGGCTGGCACGGTGCTGTTGGGCTGGTGAGAGTAGTCCGCGAAAGGCTTCTTGAAGAACGCGACTACGCGCGCGGGCCTGCGCTTGCAGTCTTAGGGATGCTATTGTTCGTGTTGCTGACTCTATACCTGCTTTCTCTTCAGGGGATTCGGCTTTCGCTTCCTGCTCATGCCGATGCGCAGACGCTTTTTGTTGTTGGAGTTGCTTAGGTATTGATGGAATCGCGTCTAGTTTCAGGCTCTTGGGAGTTTTGTGCAACTCCCACTTCTGCCTCCTGAAAAAAAGGGCTCTGCGGATATCCGTCTTTGACCAGATATCGTTAGGTTCCTTGGGAATAGTCTTGTCTTTCTCCCATTGCTCAAAGGCTTCGGACGCAAGAACGTCTTTCATTGTTCGCGTAGCTAATGGAACCTTGTCCAGATAGGATTGTCTATTTGCTGCTTTTTGCAATTTCCACTGTCGCTTCTTGAAGGTGTGCGCTTTGCGAATATCCTTATCTGACCAGGTGTCGTTAGGCTCCTTAGGAATGGTCTCGTCTTTCTCCCATTGTTCGAAGGCCATCGGCGAAATGACATCTCGCATAGTTTGTTCGGCCCACGACTGGAGTCTTTGACCTTTGAGACCGCTTATGAAATCCTGAGCAAGTGGTGTATCTGCTGCACTCCTCGTCATGGCCTTCAGATTTCTGAAAACGAGCCCTGACGAGCCAGTATCTGGTTCTGCTTGTATGAGCGCTTTACGTGCTTCGTTGATATCTTTGGATGTCCAATTCTTGTTTGGTATTTTCGGTATCCGCATGGTCTTCTTGAGCTTGCGACGAGAGATGGCCGACCTCGGGGCACTTTGCCAGATAGTGCCGTCGGAGTGCTTCGGATCCACGGGCTCGTCCATAAGGACACTGCTCGAATCGATGTTTCGTTTTTGGATTGCATAGGCTGTCTTAGCTTGATCTATACTGGGTCAGGTTGGTCGAAGTGTTGGAATTGATGCGTCACAAGCTACCTACAGAAGCTGCCGTGAGATACGATGGCCGCGTATCATTGACTGTAGTGACTTGGTCGGTGAGAAACCAAATCCCGTCTCAGCCTGTTTTGGCTTGGAAGATGCCGCTGAGATTTGCGACCGAGACCTGAATCGACCAAAAGGCACATCGACCTTTGTAGCTGCATCAGTGGCATTATGTATGTTTGACGAGGATGCCTTGTCTGATTGCAGACCGAAAAACATGGCAATACCAGTCTCGGATAAAGCACCAAAGTGGTTCGGGTAGGTCTGCACAACACTTTGTGCAGCTGCTGAAGATGCTTGACTGCTTGGCATATCGTCAACAGTACTGGGGATACTGCCAAACTCTACAGTCTTGACGTTGGACATGGTCTGGTCTGACGTGTTCATGGTCGACTCAGACTGTGCAGTTGCTTCTTCAGATGAGGCTGATGGTGAGATGTAGAACTGGATATAATCTCCCTTGTTCACAATGCTAGGAAGTTCTTGAGGCTCGAAACCCCAGGCGCGATGCAAATCTGCTGGTACGGGTGATAGACCTTGAATGTACTCAGGCTCGGTCTGCTGTGCAGGTGCAATCTCTTCCCAGGATGGGTGCTGACCGTAACCAGTATCAGGGTCCAAAGATAGGAGGCCAGCCTTCTTACCCCAACCACCACCTCCAGACAAGACTTTGTGTAGGCGAGCTCCATTCTGTAACAAGGTCAAAAGGTTAGGCTGAGAGGGATCCGTGTCATGATCGGAACCAGCCTTCCATAGTTCGGGCAAATCTCGCTCGCCAAGGACCTTGGCCGCCATCGATAGACCTCCGGTAAAGGTCTTCTCTGGAATGACAAGAGCCCAGACAGAGACGGCACGGGGAGAGAGCCCGCGAGTCTTGTGGTACGAAGTGACAGACTGCTCGAGTTCGTGAGAGGCTAGGATGGCTTCTTGTGTGTCATCGGCAGGGCCAAGACCAGAATTGGCAGACAAGCGACGGATGATGTTGCCCATACATGCGACAACAGATCTGGCAGATGTCAATGGAACAAGAGGCACCGACAGAGCAAGGGTATTGATCTCATAAGCTCCTGCTTGCTGGGGAAGTTTGACACGGTGCGAGTCACAGACTTGTTCATCTATCTGAGTGAGACCCTTTCCGCCTTGTTGTACAGCATATTTGCGCCAAATCAAGGTTGAGGATAGACCGTTGTGAAAGATGGTGTTTGCAAGAGGCAGTTGGACGATGGGGAGCATGTGAGGAGGAGTAGATGGATCGTTGAGGTGGAAGCTCAAAAAGCGAAACTTGTTATCGGAAAGAGCAGCACGAGGGTCGTCAGTTGCGAGTTCCGGCTTCCAGATTGGGTTTTCGTTGGCGATCAATCGAATGGCAATCCCCTCGGAACCAGTGTCACCAACAGCAGAAGCAGACAACTCGGAAGGTTTGGGCAGCCTATCGACGACAGCGGCAACGAGTCTGACAGCTTCCCTAGAATCTCCACCGAGGGAGTTGTGCGTGTCCTCGTCCAACTCTTTGACAGGAAAGATGCGCGTCAAGGCTTGTTCAATGACATTTTTCTGGTTGCGCAGACTTGCGGCATAAGAAGGGGTGACAAGGAGGAGAAAGTCGGTAAAGAGACCAGACTCATTGGCTTGTTGGAATTGAGGAATGCGATCGAGCAACTGTTGAAGAGTGGTGATGGAGGGATTCGAAGTTAGGACGGTGCATGTGCGCGAAAGATGATCGGAGGCTGCTGGTAAGGGTGTATCAAGGGTGTAGGAAGGGCGGGTCTTTGGCATGAATTGATCAATCGGAGGCTTCAATGTCTCTTTGATCTTGTCCCATGTCGGAGCGAAACCAGAAGTCGGAGTGGCCAGTCTCTGCGGAACAGTGGTGCTGAGACAGCGTGCCCTTGGTCGAGAAAGCGGGCGCCGTGACAGGCATTGCGATGTGCGACGCAGCATGATTGAGCTCCTGCTTCAGCGAGATACAACATGCAGGTGCAGCAGGAAAGAGCGATGGTGACGTGACTGAAAGGAAAAGATGCAAGCACGGACGATTCTGAAACAAGCTCCTGAGATGCAGCAGGTGCAGCGAACCCCTTGGCAGCCTCTCCGCAACTTTTGGGCCACTCAGTAGAGGCTGGCTGGCTGCTGCTGCTGTCTACGCGTCGGGAAAAGCGTTGGACCTCCGTTGTCCTCAAGAAACTCTGTCGCTGTTCCTTCTGCCACCCTCTTTCCAGGAGGTGCACTTGAGCATCCTGTGTTTTCAGCCTTTCATCCTTAGAACATTTATCTCATCTCGAGGCTGAGTTATGCTCAGCGTCCGATAGCCATAAGGAACAGCTTCCCCAAGTACGTTGCTCCTTGATACACACAGTGGTCGCATGCTTACCCAAATCTCTCAGCCTTCACAATGGCCGTCGCACGATCCATCCGCCGTACCAATCCTATCACACTGGTCCTGGCCGGCCTCCTGACCATCGGCTTCCTCATCTTCGTCTTCTCATCTACCAACGCTGGTCCCGCACTACATGTCCCTGGTGCCCGACAACTACTCAAGTCTAAAGATGCTGCCTCGAATGCCCTCTCTCCTCCATCGCTACCCTTTTTCAAGTCCAACCTCAAGGCCGGCGAAAAGGCCCCTCCGCCGCCCGTTGTCCACTACCACATGAACAATGTCACCAACACCCCGGACCCAATCGGCAATCGTGAGAGTGTCCTCATCCTCACTCCTCTCGCCCGCTTCTATGAAGAGTACTGGACCAACCTCGTTGCTCTGTCGTACCCCCACGAACTCATCAGCTTGGGCTTCATCATCCCCAAGGGCCGCGAGGGCAATGCCGCAACCGCTCAGCTCCAAGAACAAATCGCCAGAACTCAAGCAAGCAGCAAGCGCTTTGCTTCCATTACTATCCTCAGACAAGAAGACGAGCCTCCGCTCACTAGCCAGTCCGAGCACGATCGCCATGCCATGTCGGCCCAGAAAGAGCGCCGTGCTGCCATGTCGCGCGCAAGAAATGCTCTTCTTTTCACAACCCTTGGCCCCACCACTTCATGGGTCCTCTGGCTTGACTCGGATATTGTCGAGACGCCTCACACATTGATCCAGGATCTGGCCGCTTTCGACAAGCCCATCATTGTCCCCAACTGCTTCCAGAGATACTACGACAAGGAAAAGGGTGCTATGGATGTCAGACCTTATGATTTCAACAGCTGGATTGACAGCAACACTGCCCAGAATCTGGCTTCCAAGATGGGTCCTGACGAGATTTTACTCGAGGGCTACGCAGAGATGGCCACATATAGAAGCTTGATGGCATACATGAGCCGTACGTCAACCCACAGACACAAATGAAGAAACTGGCTAACAATTTTCACAGATCCCGGAGGCAACCCCAAGGACATTGTCAACTTGGACGGTGTCGGCGGAACAGCATTGCTCGTCAAGGGTGATGTCCATAGAGACGGTGCCATGTTCCCACCGTTCCCCTTCTACCACCTCATCGAGACGGAAGGGTTCGCAAAGATGGCCAAGCGGCTGGGATGGAGCAGTTGGGGAGTGCCCAACTACTTTGTCTACCACTACAACGAGTAAAATGCATGATGGTGGAGAATATACAAAATGTAAAGAGTTGGTAGGCCATGAATTCGCATATTGTCGGGCGCGGCGTTGAAGGCGCATACTAGTTGCAAAACAGGGGTGCTGCAATTACATGCTACATACAGATTTAGACAGGTCGACATGTTCAGGTCGGACAAAAACAGACGTTATTTCATGAACAGATCAAGCACGTGGTGTCGCAAGGCGATTGTTCTCTCGGCTCAGTTTGCAAAGCGTAAAGGGGCTCATGGCGGCTGGACCAGGTCGTGTTCGTGTCATCAGGAGCTGGTGGCCGTTGGGTCGAAATTAGAAGCAAGGGGACGAGGGAGCAGCCATTTGCATGGGGGAGCTTGCCAAGGCGTTCGGGATGCCTGCCCCCTTGAATTGGACTCGGCCACGCTGTTCACTATGTAAAGTGGCAGCAGCCGTCGTCAGCCTCGCTCGCAATCCTTTGATCCAATTGTCTCTTGTAATTTCTTCCTCCATTCGCTTCTTTACTTTTTTGATCCTCCCACGTCAATCGACACTTACTACACTTTACTCTAATCACCAACCCCTCCACACTTAATTCATCATGAAGGGTAAGTAGCCGCCCACCTGCCCCTCATTGCCCTGAGCTGAGGGAACATGACAACAACCAAGACTGACGATGCCATACAGCTCTCATTCTCGTCGGCGGTTTCGGTACCCGTCTGCGTCCTCTCACCCTTACTCTCCCCAAACCGCTGGTCGAGTTTGCCAACAAGCCCATGATTGAGCACCAGGTTGCTGCTCTTGCTGCTGCTGGTGTCACCAACATTGTCCTCGCCGTCAACTACCGTCCCGAGATTATGACTGCTGCTCTCCAAAAGGTACACAACCCATTCTGCAACATCGCCGAATTGCGCAACCCTGACACCTCCCTCAGTACGAGCAACAATACAACGTCAAGATCGACTTCTCCGTCGAGACCGAGCCCCTGGGCACTGCTGGACCTCTGAAGCTCGCCGAGAAGATTCTCGGTAAGGACGACTCTCCCTTCTTCGTCTTGAACTCGGACGTCATTTGCGACTACCCCTTCAAGCAATTGGCCGACTTCCACAAGGCCCACGGTGACGAGGGTACCATCATTGTCACAAAGGTTGAGGAGCCCTCAAAGTACGGTGTCGTTGTCCACAAGCCCAATCACCCCTCCCGCATCGACCGTTTCGTCGAAAAGCCCATCGAGTTCGTCGGAAACCGCATTAACGCTGGTATCTACATCTTGAACCCCAGCGTTCTCAGCCGCATCGAGCTCCGCCCCACCTCTATCGAGCAAGAGACTTTCCCCGCCATGACCAAGGATGGTCAGTTGCACTCATTCGATCTTGAAGGCTTCTGGATGGATGTTGGTCAGCCCAAGGATTTCCTTTCCGGAACTTGCCTGTACCTTTCTTCCCTCGCCAAGAAGGGCAGCAAGGAGCTCACACCCACCTCCGAGTCATATGTTTACGGCGGCAACGTCATGATCGACCCCTCAGCAAAGATTGGAAACAACTGCAAGATTGGTCCCAATGTCGTTATTGGTCCCAACTGTGTCATTGGCGACGGTGTCAGACTTCAACGCTGTGTTCTTCTCTCAAACTCAAAGGTCAAGGAGCACGCCTGGATTAAGAGCACAATCGTTGGCTGGAACAGCGTTGTCGGTCGCTGGGCTCGTCTTGAGAACATTTGCGTTCTCGGTGACGATGTGACTGTTGGTGACGAGATTTACGTCAACGGTGGAAGGTATATCTTCGTTTCTGACCCTATCTTTGATCTCCATCAGCTAACACATGTTCTAGTGTCCTCCCTCACAAGAGCATCAAGGCCAACGTCGACACTCCCTCGATTATCATGTAAAGACACATACCAAGTGAAACGGAGTTTTGGGAATATGATTTTCTTCATGACGAGAAAAGAGAAAAAAGCGCAATTGCATACGAAGACGGATACAAATCTTGTCTACTGGGGCAGGGGGAAATTGTGGTGTTGTTACCCACGGCTGGCGTTCTTATAACTTCTTTTGTATCTTGGTTTTTCCTTTTGATGATGGATACAAGGAAATCGAAGGAGTCTGGCCTGGCCGAATTTGTTGTCTTTTTCGGTGCTTGGGCTCTGCAGCCTTTGTTTCGTTGCTTATATCCGATGTACAATTGCATCTCCATCTTGATCCTGGGGTTATTGTCGATTCTCTTTGGATGAAAACATGCTGTCATGACCTTGGTGGTCGAAGCGAAGCGGACCCTTGTCTTGGCAGGGGGGCAATGCACTTTTTTCGAGCCGGTCTCCACTCCATCTTTGATATCAGCACATGCGTTTGGATATCATCACTGTCAAATACAGTGCACTCGCCTTAGGAAGCAATTTGATGGGTGTCCTGGAAACCGAGTGAGTGATGGCCATGTGTATTATCGACATTCAAGTCGTTGTGTGCCGAGAAAGAGATTCGTGATGGACGGCAATAGATCAAACCGTTCCAGGAGAACCGTTTTGGCTACGCAGACGCTACCTCAACCCTTATTATACCAAAGGGATAGGAGAAAGGACAGACCGATGATTGTCTAGATCAAGGTATAACCATTTTCTGATTCTCAAAATCTTTTGTTTGTTTCCGTTGCACGTCACTTCTTTACAAATATTGTTTGCTTTCCTATCTGCTGGTTCATCGCTATCAACGTTCGGCTCCACATACGACTCCTCAGTCACTCTCTTGCAGCTCTATCACAAACATCTCTAGACTGGAACAGTGGACAGAAGCAAGTAAAAGATGTGGCCTACCACAGTTCTTGCCTATACATTGCTCCTACCAGCAACACTGGCTCTGGACATATCATCCCACCTCAGCACCTCAACAACACTACTCTGTTCAACCCTCTACTCTTCCTCTGTCCTCCTCGGACCTCTCCCCACCACAACTGTCCTGCTACAACAAACACTAGATCTCTCGCCTGTGGTTTTGCACAACTATACCACTACCACTACTACCGTGACGCCGAAACCGTTTTCGACGCTGTTTAGTGTGTTGGCTACCAAGACTGTGACTACAGAGGCGGAGGCGACGAATGGCACTTTTTACATTACGGAGACGAGGTTTGGCACGAGTACGGTTTGGGAACATGCGACTACGACAAAGACAGAAACCAAGACGAGGGTTTTGACTACGAGGACGACGAGGTGGATTGATGCACCTACAGGATTTGTGGGCGTGAGGAATGGGACTGTTTCTGCTTCCTCTGCTTCTGGTGCTGGTGCTGTTTCTTCTGCTATCAATCAAAAGCAAAAGCAGAGAAAACGAAAGAGAAGTGTAGCAGCGGCAGCAAAACATCCCCACTCCAAACGCCAAAACCCATCTCCCTCGAGCCACAACAAGCCCAAACTCCTCAAACCTGCAGCAGGAAAACACGCCGTGGAAGTGGCTTGCGAACAGCACATTGCCATCCACACTACAGAAGTGCTATTGCTCACAGCAAGTAAACCCGCCACCGTGACGTTGAAGCCAGAAACAATATTCAAGAACAGAACGATATATGGCACAATCACATCTACCATTCTTGTTTCCGGGTCTGGGTCCAACTCGACCTCTACAAGCAACACTCCTCCATCATCTTTTGCTACAACACCAGCAAAGCAGAAGAAGGAAAAAAGAGACAAGCTTGCATTCAGCATCCCCTCACGCCACTCGAGGGCACCTCTGGCTTCCATCGCTGCCATGGCCCTGATCTCCCAACCCTCTGCCTCTTCCGCCATCGTCACAAACACCACAACCGTCACAAAAACCCCTTACACGATTTCTTTCACCTATACCCGTGTCCTCACAACCACATCCACAGCCACCCTGCACGCAACCACAACTGTTACTTCCTACTCCGCCTGCTTCACCTCAAACCTCCTCTCCCAAACAACAAACAACAAACGCATAAATGGTGTTTCCTTGCCCTTAGACACTTCTGACGAGGGCACAATATTGGAAGAGGTAACGACACAATCAGCAGCACTATGTTGTGAACGTTGTATCAGCAGAGAAAAAGATTGTTTGTGGAGTGTATGGCAAGCTGAAGGGAGGGAAAGTGGTTCCTGTTTCCTCACCCTCCTAGCTGAATCAGCACAGCAGAAGAAGAGTCACAGAATCAGAGATGGGAAAGAAGATGCAGAAGCACAAGAGAAACAACAACAATGCCAAAGCCAAAACAAAGGAAAAGCGGTATTTGGCTATAGTGGTGGGAATGGGGAGGTTAGATATGTGGTCAGTAATGGCTTGTGCGGGTTTTTATCGGAAGCGTAGCGTAGAGAGAGGCATTTGGACGTGGTGCCGGCTCGTCATGAACATTACAACCTATTCAAGATATCATACGCATGTTTTACCAAGTCCCTTGACGAGGATGAGCGCCCGTCCTCGGCCTACAACTAACATGTATTCTCATGATCATTTTACCGATGACTTGAGTCACGTCAAAGAATCACTTGGGCACATAACACGTCTCTTGAGAGAATAATACAGAGATTTTCTGATTTGGTATTTGCATTTGGGGGGATTTCGTTAGTTGTATGAATGATGACTTGCTCATCGAGCGCCCAGCTTGTCCAGGGCGCGAGCACCTTGTTCTTGCCACTCTTGCTTGGATATCCACATGCTCTCCTTGTCGGCCATCTAGATGTCACTTGTCAGTATTCGTGCTCTTACTCTATGCAGATACTCCGAGACTTACAATGTTTGCGAGGACTGCACCTCCCAAGAAGACCATATGCCTTCTTCTCGGCGGATCTTCTATCCTGACCTTGAATTTCTGTAGAGTGATCATTAGCCGTGTGATTGTCAAGTAGGGACTGAATATCACTCACGCTCAATCTCTCTGGGTTGCCTTGCAAGACCTTGTGGAGCCAAAGCTGCTTGAGTTCCTTTTCCAATCTGCTGGGAAGACCAGGGTACATGCTGCTACCACCAGACAAGACAATGGCCTTGTACAGACTTGATCTGACATCGACATCGGCGGCTTGAATGGTGTTGAAGAGGAACTCGGCGATACCAGGTTGTTCGACATCGACGAGGTGAGGTTGGAACAGACATTCAGGAGCTTCGAAGCGTTCGGAACCAACGCGAATGACGCGACCATCGGGGAGAGTGTAGGACTCGACAAGAACAGTGGTGTCTTCGCTAAGTTGCTTATCGAGAGCGAGGTCATAGGAAACATAACAGAGCTTCTCCTTGATGGCACGAACAGTCTCGAAATCGGCGGTTCTGTTGAGGGCGTAACCACGGCGGGTAAGGAGGGAGATGAGGTTGCGCGTGACATCTCTTCCCGCAACATCGAGTCTGCGGGTGAGGTGGTTGAGGACGGTACTTTCGTAAACAGGAACGATATGGGTAACACCATCACCGCTGTCTACAACAACACCAGAGGACAGACCCTGGGCGTAGAGGGCGAGCACGGCTTGAATGGCGACATAGACACCACCAAAGTTGTAGCGTTCGAACATGACTTCAGCCATCATCTCGCGGTTCTTCAAGGGGTTCATTGGCGGTTCGGTGAGGAGGATCTTGCGGCCGGTAGGGTCAACCTTCATCTTCTCGAAGAAGGTGTAGTCCCAGAGATGTTGCATGTCGTCCCAGCGCTTGACGATACCGTTCTCCATCTGCATGGCGTCGCGTTAGTATGTATAGGCATGTCGAGGGTAGTGTCGGATGTGGCGTACGGGATAGGTGATCTGGAGCATGGATCTGGCAGCAGCGGCCTCGTCACCGCACATGATGTCCTTGAGCTGGACATCTAGGCCAGTCTGCTCTTCGGTACGGAGAATTGGGCGACCGACGATGGAGGGGTACTGTTGCTCGGGGAAGTTCTGTATAGCGTCGGCGTTTTAGTATGGATCAAGCGGTATATGGACGTGTATTGGTAGTTGGCGTACCTGGCCGGCGTAACCAGCCTTGAGGAAACCAGTTCCGCCATCGAGCACTTTGGTCCATGTTAGCGCATTGAAGGAGCTGCACGAAGGGTAGATGCGCGCATACCAATGGGCACATCAGCCATGTTGAGAGACTTGTTTGAGTGAGAGCTGGAGTTGACTAGCTGGTCGACTCCTTGAAGCATCCAAGACCCCGCGAGATGCAGTTGGTGTCCACAGCCGCCGACCAAGGCCAAGCCCAAGCCCCGGAAGGCACGCGTCATGCTCCCGTACCTGCCGACAGCTCCACTGCCTCGCTCTCACCGCCTTCGACCATAAACATCTGGGAAGAAGAGGCCTTCGTCGGCCATATACATTTCATTTCTACTTCTGTACTGCCGTAGTCCTACTCACATCATGCCCTCACACAATCCAATGTCTCTTGTCCATGCAATGCCTTCTACAAACGCCATGTTCCCAAGAAAAATCATCTTCGTCATGCCCATCAATGTCTGGCAGCCATCATTTTGGCCTTTTTGCCCTTGGGTTCCTTGCACACGTCGCAGAACCATTTGACTGTTGAAAGTGTCAGTAAAGCCATCACCAGAGAAGAACCACCGCACTCACCATTATCACCTGGTACTGCTCGCAGTCCTGTACATCCAAGATGGAACCATTCCATCGGGCAGTCGTCATTGTCGCATGCAATCATCTCGCCGAAGCTGCCTTGCCCACAGTAGCAGTATTTGGGCTCGTCGCCATCTTCGCCTTCTTCACCTTCATCCTCATCTGCCACTTGTCCCGCCTCTTCACCTTCGCCTTCCATCTCGACTTCAGCTGGCTCGTCGTCCGCTTCTTGCGATGCTTCTGTTCGTCGAGATGTAGTCGTTCCTCGTGATCCATTGCCACGATCGCGTCTGTTTCTCGACACAGTAGTGACACGAGGAGGCTGGCTTCTTCGAGACGATCTTCCATGTCCGTCATCTTCTGAAATCTCTGAATCCTTACTCTCGTCGCGACGCCTGCCTGCATCTGGGCTGCGATTGAAGCTGGCGATTTGTTTGAGAATGTGTGCTCCACTGCCACTCTTGCGTCTGCCTCGGCTTTTTCTATCCTGTGCCGATGTCGAATGGTCTGGCGTGTTGCTACCACGAGAGCGTCCGTTGTGAAGGTGTCTACCCCTAGTTCGTGACACACTCACATCAGGGAACGCCTCTGTGCGGGGAGTTGAAGTTATCGATCCGCGTCTTGGTCGAACATCCGTACTGACATCCTCCATGGTCACATCTTCGTTCTTCAGAGGTTCTGGTCTGTGTTTCTGACCAGTGCTCTCGGCCTTGTCAACGTTCATCGTGTCTTCCAGCACCTCTTCCACGCTCTCCTTGGCCTCCTTGCTTGACGCGATCGAAGGTGGAACTGGCTCGACAAGTCCATTGGTACTGCCATTGACAGATTTGTTGTCGGCGGCCGATGCTGGACGGCTGACTTCTTTTTCTGGAAGCAGCGAGTGCTGTAGATTCGACGTCGAGTTCGAATTCGAGTTTTGCCGCATGCGGGAGGAAGTAGGTCTGGGAATGGTTTCGGGTTGTAGTTGTGCATTACCAAGTACAGGTGAGGAGTTGGGTAATCTTGGTGAGTTTGTGATTTGGTTGAGGGCCGTGTTTCTGTCAATCGCGTTAGCTGGTATACGCATTGTAGGAATCTGTACCTTGTATACCTCTTCTTTCCGGCTCCGGTACCAGGAGCAGGGCCTGGTTTTCCTTTCTTTTTCGTTGTCTCGACTGCTGGCGTCGATCTTGGTGTTGTGTTGCCAGCACCTCTTGCAGCTTTGGTCACAGTGCTCATGCCGCTTGCCGAACGCTCCATAGCTGGTGCACCACCAGTAGGAGCCTTCTCCACCTTTCTTCTCTTTGTCGTAGCCGCGGTAGCTATGCCATTAGCGATTCCCAACCCACTGCCTTTTGGCTCGGCGTCGGCATTCTTTCGCGACTTTCCGGTTTGCGCCCTCTTTGTCGGACGGTCGTCAAAGTCTGAGTCCATGGCTTGAGCACGGTTTGTCTTCTTGGTTTCGCGTCTTGCTTCTCCTCTTGCTGCGGCGATGTCTTGGTCGTGGACAGCTGCTGCCGCGGCGGCAAGACTGCTTGTGGCAGCGACGTCTCTTCTGTTGCGCTCGCTTTGTGAGGTTGTAGTCTGTTTCTTGGTGCGATTGTCCTGGTAGGCCCAGTGTGTAAGACTACCTAGACGCGACTCTTCGCTGATCTCATTCTCGATGTGGGGCATGACGCTGTCGAGACGAGCGAGTTGTTGGGCGAGTGCGCGGTTGGCTTCTGCCATGACGACGTTCTTCTCGTCAAGGTTGGTGATCATGTTACCGATGACATGACGAAGGGATTGAAACTCGGAGCGCCTTGCATGATCGGCTTGTTCGTCTTGTTGCGACTCGAGGTCGTCTTGAACGCGCTGGTCGAAGGTGAGAGGCTGATTCCCGTTGACGACAGAGCCAGCCAGACTTGCTGTGGCGCTGGGAGGGGCGGTGAAGGATAGCAGGCGTGGAGAGGAGGGTTGGTTGCGAGATAGAGGGGCGGGCTTGTTCAGGATGCTGGAGGTTAGAAACTTCAAGGCCTCTGTGGGACCGTAGACCTTGGCCTCGACCTCTTTCATCAGCGTAATATGACGCTGGACCTCTCGCGGAAGGGCAGCGATTGAGTCAGCGAAATACTGAACGGCCGGAAAGAAGCCTGGCGGGTCGGGATCTTGTTGGTCATGATTGTTGTCGAGCTGGCCGAAGGTGCGGGCATAGTAGTTGATTGGTCTCGAGGTAGATGTTCGCGGTTGGCGAGCAGACTGGCGACGGCCAGAGTTTGTGTCGGTGGTGGCTACCGAGGCCTTTCTGACAGACGAGGTCGGCGGCATGGCGGTTGCGTAGAGGGTGCGGTGCGACAGGTCAAAGAGACAAGAGACGGGGTGGCAGAAAAAAGCAGTCGTCGGGAGGGTTAAGACGAGGATCGAACAGCGTGCTTCGGCATGGCAGGAGTGTACTTGGGCGAAACGACTCTGATCTACGATAGAGTAGAGGGGCAGAACTGGGACTGGCACAGATGGGAATTGCTTTGGCTGCTGCTCCTGCACTGCTCATGCTCTTGTCTCCGCCTTCGCGAGTAGCGTCGGTGTCTGAAGCGCCGATGGCGCGCCCTGACTCGGCTTGCTCCTACCTCACCGCCTTATGACGCGCTCCTGCCTCTTTCTGTCCACCTTTCTCCAATTTATCCTTCTGCCTGTCACGGATCATATCTCCCACCAATACTGTTCAGAGCTGGAAGGTAGGCGAATCAGCTTTTCTTACTGCACGCCATTGACTTCTGTATGACTATACAATTCGATCGTGGTAAAGTTGTTATCTACGGCTCGTTAGGCAGCTGCCAATCCAAGGGCGCAGAGTAGGTGTATATATCCTTCTCTTCTCTGGACACATCCTGTGGTCAACTTCATATTATCTTCTCCAAAACACAGTATCAACATACCTCACCCTATCTCTGCTCAATACACAAACCATACCACTGCCATGTTTTTCGTATATTTCTTCTAGATCGCGTCTTGTTCGAATTCCTCCCTGTTTACTCCCTCAGGCAACCCTATCTCCTTGAACCATGTCGGAAGCTACACTTTCAGGACGAGGGAGAGCTATGGCTCAAATCAGCTTGAGAGCTCGCCTCCAGCCACTCCTCTCCAACATCTACCACCCACAGGACAATCCCAATGGCATCGTCGACATGGGCACTGCCGAGAACGTGAGGCAGCACTCTCTCTACCCATCCCTCACCTCTCCTAACCAGTATCCCCAGCACATCATGACCAAAGACGTCTCCGACTTCGCCAACACCAAAATCCGCACAAATCCCCGCACATTTACCTACGGCGAAGGTCCATGGGGAAGCAAGCACTTTCTGTTTTTGACTCTTCTTCTTCTTCTTTGACGCCGTTTACTTCTGTTCTTTCTTCCGATAGTAGCTCTTACATTTTTACATTTTTCCAGAGTATTTACACGTCGTTTATGGTATGAGTAAAGATTTTGCAGCTGGGGGATTACGACTAGGGTGTCTTTACTCACGCAACAAAGCGTTGATGGACGCTGTAACAGCAGTTTCGCAGTTTAGTTGGAGTGGTCCTTTATCTCAATTCTTCGCAACACAGATGTTAGGAGACGAAGACTGGAAAACAGGGTTTCTGGTTAAGAGCAAAAAAGTCTTGAAAGAGAGATATGAGAGATGCACGCACATCCTAGACGACTATGAGATAGAGTACTCTGCTGGATCTAATGCTGGGTTTTTCCTCTGGGTGAGTAGACATTCAACAACCCTCCCCTTCTCTCCCTTCTTCATTTTCTGGTCCAAGTTACGAAACAAGAGATAGATTAGCTAACCAAACAACAGGCAAACTTCCACCCCTTCCTAGACATTCCAGCCTACAAAGACGAACGGGCAGCCGAAGACACACTCGCGGCAAGAATGGAACACAACGGTGTTTACATCACAAAAGGCTCATTGTTGCAAGCAGACCAAGCAGGCTGGTTTCGGATCATATTCGCACAGGAAGATGATATAATGGAAGAAGGGCTTAAGAGATTGTTTAATGCGATTGGAGTGAAGAAGGTTAAATCAGAGTGATTCTAGAGGTGGATGGGTGGCTCATGTATGCAAGATTTGGTTGCCTCTGCGTGTTGCTAAAGCCAGTCACTATTTTGCCAATCGACTCTATCTCCATCTCAAAGTACAAGGGTTATTATGAACTATTGAAATGCATAGTTGCAGTTAGAATGCAACGATGGCCATTGAGAGAGCCTGTAAGGGGCTTCTCTCTGCGGAAGCCACATTCTTCTCAAAAGTACTATGCATTTCCACAGATACACTGTGATTGTCTTTAGCACGCGGGGAGGAGGTAGTCGGGCTGCTCATGAGTGCAAATTGAGTTGGTAACGAATGATACTCTATCTTGACGATTATAGTCCATCATGAGAGACAGACGAGGCGCAACCAGTGGCCTGATGCTTGAACACGACGTTCAAGGTCCGCTGTCATGAAGCTTTCGCAAGTTTTCTGGATTTTCGAGATAGTGACATAGGTTCTTAGCTGTCCTCAGCTGAGCCATCTACAGCATTCTCAGCAGCACGACGGCTCAAGCCAATACTATCTCTGCTCAAGAAGCTCAGGGCAAACACACAAGGAACAGCCAAGCAGCTGATCACAGCCTCGAATATAAGCCCTCTCTTCATAGAATCCTTGGGCTGGCCAGCAAGACCACCTTTCAATGCATCCATGACGATAATGAAGATGGCACCAAGCAACTGGCCTCCTGCCCAACATATCGTGCTGCTGACTTCTGGGCTGGCGGGATGCGTGATCTCGACCAGATACTCGAGTGCACAGGGCAGCAGAGAGAACGAAGCTGCTCCCAGTATCGCGCAAATGGCATATGGCCCTGCTGTTGTGTGTGTTTCGGGCATGAAGATGAGCACCACGTAGCCGATCGCTATCAATGGGACTAGCAATTTTATTGTCAGGAGGTACTGTTTCGTGCGATCCACGATTGTCGAGACGGCTGCTGAAGCTCCCAGACCAACAAAAATCAAAATCGCACCTGCTATGCCAGCGTCTTCTTCAGTAAATCCATATGGTTCGAATATCTGGTTGATCAGACTTGACACAGCGTTGAAGAAGCCGACGTAAACTCCGAAAGCTATGAAGACCAGAATAAAAGCCTTGTTGCTTTTCAGCAGCTTGATCGAGCGAGTTATGTCAAGCTTCTTGATGTCTCCAGTCGGGGAAGGAGGTGTCGGTGGTTTTGCAGGGACGATGAAAGCGGGCAAGCATGCTACGCAGGACTGAGACATGTCAGAAATTTCGAACAAGCACGAACGTTGATGAACTTACGACAACCGCTGTGTAAAGAACCATGTCTGGTACATCTTCGGGGCTGTTCGCCCAAGCAGGACCAACGATTTGACCGATAGCACCTCCAAGAGGATTGGCCAGCGAGGCTATAGCTGTGGCGGAGACACGACCAAAAAGGCCCGTCTCAGGAAACCAAAGATCACTGTAGCGAGTTGGAGCGGCCAGAACGAAAGGTTGTGCAAAGCCTATGAGAATTTGGCCAACGATCACAAGTGGGAAGTTGCCATGAAAGCCAGCACGGGATCCAGCATACCGGATCCAATTGCCTAGGAACAGCAGAAGGGCAGAGATAACGATAGAAGTCTTGGGGCCTCTGTGCAGAGCCCAAATAGTGAACCTGCGGGCAGGATGTTAGTCGCAGCGTCTAATAACTCGTTGAAATGTTAAAAAGGCATACGGAGATGCGACAATGAAGGCAAAAAGAAAACCGGTGCTGAGCCAATTGATAGCACTTTCAGATACTTCGAAGAATTGGGCAGCAGTGCTGGATACGGCCGAAAAGGTCAACCACTGCGGGTTATGGTTATCAGCGCAGTACATGGAAAGCTGAGCGGGGGTCAACACACATCCCAACTGACAATGATATTGAGCATAACCAGTACGAAAAGACCGATGAAGCGTCTCTTGTATAATTTGTATGGTTCATTGGAATGGTTCAGGGGTAGGCGAGCGGCTGGTGAATCCAGGTCTTCAACAGTGGTTGTTATTGTCGGATTGAGAGGAGCCATCTCGGAATTATCAGTGTCAGAGAGACTAGAATCTAATGAGGTACGGTCTGCCATGGCGGAGGAATGCTACCTAGTCATATGAATAACGGGTGAGGGCATATGAGAACGATAGGCTTGTCACGAGGGCGGCTTCTAGGCCATATCTGAGGCTGATACAGCAGAGCTGAGGATGCGACAGCTTGGCGTGTATGTTGGAGCAAGTAGAAGCGAGAAGGAGCGGCCTACCAACAGTGAGCTTGAGTGCAACTGCCGTTTCCTCCCCGTGTTCAAAAGTATGTAACGCGTATAGCTGTAGAAATGCATGATACTACCAGGAAACTGGACAGTCCCCACTGAGAAGCAAGCAGAATATGGAGTCTCTATGGACAGCATTTGTCTCCGAATGAGACTGTGCCTTTTCACAGCGTGTACCTTACTCTGTGTTATTGTCGGAGTACGATGGAAGTCACATACTCTCGAACACGGGGAGGTTGGATGATGGGAGTGTTAGATTGTCAGAAGATCGTCGTTGTGTGCACTGTTTAAAGGGAAGTAGAGAGTGACAGGGTGACGGCGAGAATACCACGCGGCGCCGGAAAGTGTCGCGAGTCATGACAAGTGACGTCTGAGTTGTACATTGATAATCCTTGGACTGTTTGGCGGCGACAAGCTGGAGGCCATCACTCTTGAAATCCGACACTGTCTGTTTCTTGCTTCGAGAATGTTCTGCACTGATTTGGTATCTTGGGACTAATTCAGCAATCGCCGTCTTCCTCTAGTCATCCCCGAACGTGCTCAATCAACGACGAAGCGGCAGCAGAGAGGCTATGTACCAGTCATTCACCGGAGCATCGCGCAGACCACGCCAGGTCAACCTCTCGGGCAAGAATGCGAACCCCTTCGCTGCCAACAACCCCTTCGGCGGTCCACAGAGCGCCGTACAGAACGCCCACCAAGACCGCCAACAACGACAGAAACAACGACAAGAGCTGAACGCCGCTAAGACGATCCAAAGGGTTTGGAGAGGTCACAATTCCAGCTCCAAGACAAGAGACGGCTGGCGCAAACAATGGGATGCTCAAGATGCTACAAACCTCGATCCCATACAACGCTTGAACACGCTTCTGCTGTTCTTCTCGCCCTCCAACGACGGCGATGTTCAACGTCTCATCTCCTTCGTTTCTGATCACCCACTGGACACGACTGCCTCAAAACACCACCTACGCCTGGAGAAAGCCTGTCTGGAAGCCTTGCGACAGCCCAAGCCTCACCGCGCGAATGACCTGCTCGCCATCCTAACCTTCCTAGCCACCACGATACCCCACGAGACAGCCACAATCTCAAGCCACTACTACACCACACTCTCCAAACTTGATCAATTATCGCTCTCAAACTTCCAACAAGCTGTCGCGGCTCCTCTCAGTTCACACCTTCCCGCTGCCTACCAAGGCTTCGCCGCTGCCTACCTTACCACTCCACTCGAGAAAACCACCCTCGATCACTTTGCCCCTCTAGTCGACTTCCACAAACTGGCTCAGGCTATTTCGAACCTATTGCCAACTACAACACTTGACACAAGACGCCGTCTATGGCTCCTTGGCCAATTCATATATCTCAAGCAGGACAATGTACCTGCCTCGGTCTATGTGCCAGTCGTTGCGAACCTTCTCTCTTCTTTGGCCGAAATCATCGCTCCAGAAGCCCCTGCTCTGGACATGACCAACAAAGACTACGATCGACTAGTCCTCGCCACGAATCCTGCTCGTGTCCATCTCAACCGCTTCCTGAGAGATCAGCTCTCGCGCTTGGTCGATAGAGATGCAATCAGTTCTCTGGTTCCAAGGCCGCTTGCTACGTCAGAAACATCAATGCTGGATGATACATCAGATTCGCAACTTCTGGCCAGCTATGCCCTGATACTGCTGCGTATTTTCCCTCTACGTGCTGATGACATTCGCATGTGGCTTTATATCGGTCCATTAGATCAGGCTTACAAGGAAGATACCGTGCCTGCCATCGCGTACTTCTGGAAGGGTATGCGCTCGACATCCATCTTTGCAAACATTCACAAGGAACCTCGAGCAGCTGTCGACCTCCTACGAGCGCCAAAGTCATCTGTCTCTGCTTGGAAGCCACCTGGTCACGAAGCAGAGCAATTGAAGCGAAACGAAGAGTGGCGTGTCATTCTGATCTTCCTTGAACTTTTTACGTTCGTGCTGAAGATCATGGACGATGAAGAGTTCCTCGGAGCAAAGTCGGGCACAAGTCTACGGGACAACAACAATGCGCTCCCCATAGAAGATTTGAAAGATTTGACTGTCTTCTTGAAGAATATGGGATTTGCCATGTACTTCAACTCTCAGGAGATATCAGAGTCTTTTGAAACAAGCCTTGAACCTCTGAGTACGGCCAACCTGAGTCGTCATTTTGGCGGTAACACAGACGTTGCTGAATCAAAACCTGAAGCTCCTCCACAGACGGTCTCAGTAGCAGGTACTGTTGGTATGAGTCTTGATTACGTGAAGGGTCTGGTCACCGGCTTACTTCGTTCTATCTATGAACGAGACTCGAGAAGAAACTTCCTGCCAAAAGGACACTGGCTCATGACCTCTCGACTTGATATGTCTAACTTCATAACAGCAGTCGTTGGTGAACACGAACGACGACAACAGTTGCAACGACAGGCTGATGAGGAAGGCGAAGATGATGAACCCGATGCAGAGTTTGACGAGGCCGAATTTGTCTCCATGACACGTTCACAGCGGAACTATCAACGCAACAATCGATACGACAGTAGAGTACGATACCTGCAATCCGTTGCTCCTCGACTGGAAATCTTACAAAACATGCCCTTCATGATTCCCTTCGAGACAAGAGTCCAGATTTTTCGCGAGTTCGTTCGCTTGGACATGATGTCTCGAAGAGGTGGACACACAGATCCAGATCTCTGGCGGCATAGGATTGCGTTTGCATCGATGGGCGGTCAGGAATCCGAGCTTGGACGGCATCATGCAAGCATTCGCCGCAAGAATGAATTCGAGGATGCGTTCAGACAATTCTACAGTCTTGGTGATGGTCTGAAGGAACCGATTCAAATCACCTTCTTGGATGAGTTTGGTCTGCAGGAAGCTGGTATTGATGGCGGAGGCGTCACCAAAGAATTCTTGACCAGTATCACCACGGAAGCTTTCAATCCGGAGAAGCTCCTGTTCACGGAAAACAGCCAACACTCCTTGTACCCCAATCCGACTAGTGTTGAGGCCCATAAAGAGATGCTGCGACAATCTGGATACCCTGATGACATGGAAGAGCATCGTGAATCTGTCAAGGACCTCTTACATCGTTACGAGTTCCTGGGTCGCGTTGTTGGAAAGTGTTTATACGAAGGTATTCTCATCGATATCAATTTCGCTGGCTTCTTCCTCACCAAGTGGGCTCTGTTTGGAGGCCGAGGGGCCGCATCGAAAGAGTCTGGATACAGAGCTTCAGTCAACGATCTGCGCGATCTCGATGAGGAACTGTACCAGGGACTGATGAGCTTGAAGCACTATCCTGGCGATGTTGCAGACTGGGGCACATACTTCGCAGTCAACAGCACGGTTACCCTGCCGAATGGTCAGTCGAAAACCATCGAGTACGAACTCATACCCAACGGCGCAAACACTCTTGTTGACCGGAATAATCGTCTTGTCTATATCTCAAGAGTCGCCAACTATCGTCTGTCCCTGCAATCGAAGCTGCAAACCGATGCCTTCCTCACAGGGTTATCCAGCATAATCCAACCAAGCTGGCTCAACATGTTCAACCAAAAGGAACTCCAAACTCTTGTTGGTGGTGCAGCATCCAGCATAGACATTGCCGACCTCCGTGCCAACACCTACTACAACGGAGTCTACCAGATTGGCGATGATGGCCAAGAACACCCCTCCGTTCAACTCTTCTGGCAAACCATGCTCGAGCTCCCCGACACAGAAAGACGCAAAGTGCTCAAATTCGTGACTTCGACTCCTCGTGCTCCATTGCTTGGCTTTGGATCCCTGAATCCTAGATTTACGATCAGAGATTCAGGAGATGATGAAAACAGGTTCCCCACTGCGAGCACTTGTATCAATCTCTTGAAGTTGCCTAGGTACGCGAGTAAGGAGATGTTGAAGGAGAAACTGTTGTATGCCGTCAACTCTGGCGCTGGGTTTGATTTGAGTTAGGGGAAGTTTTGCATCTTCAGGCGTTTCATGAGGCATGGAGAGCGAGCGTTTTTGAGTATAGGCATACATATAGATTTGATGCAATACAGCTGTTCTGTAAAACACCTCGTTTGGAGAGATTTCTCGCGTTTCAAGCTGTAGCAATGCACAATGACAATCCCGAAGAGAGGGTAGTCCACGGAGAGAGCCACCATAGGGGTCAGCCCCTCACAGCCTTCCGTGTCTTCTCTTTGAAAAGTAGCGGCAGCATTAGGAAGATAAATCTGCTCACCAACATGTAGAACCTCCAGTTCCACGATGCTGGTCCGCCCAAATCAAGGCCGGGCTGGAGACCGTCCTTAACCTCCAGCTGAAGAGTGATTGTGACTTTGAGGCCGTCCTGAGACTATGAGGAGGCGGCCACAGGTAGAGGTGATATTGCCGGATCAACTGTCGAAGGGATGGTTATGGACAATGAGACTGTCATGGTGGCGATGGTGGGGGTTGTCCGGCTGGTTCTACATGAAGAGAGAGAGTTTCTTGTAATTCTCTCGATGGAGATCACTATCTTCTAAAGAGGTTTGTGTAAAACAAATGCTTCAGGGGATAGAGACCGCATTTCTTCTCGACCTTGACTCAGGGTGGTTCTCTTTTCGACCACGTTTTTGTCCCGTCATAATTGACTCACATTGATAACTTTATATATCCGCGTTCACCACGTATCCTTCTGGTGATGGAGAATACTTATATTTGTCAAGAATCCAAGTGTCAAAACTTCACACCAAGACCTCCAAGCAGCGATGGATTTTCCCACTGACCCGCCTCCACCATACTCGTCCCTTCATATCACGTCTCCTCTCTCAACCACACCAGACCCAACATCCCCAAGCCCAAAAGAACCACACATCGATTCAGGAAACGGTGATGAAGCACTTATCTACGAAGACTGGGAATATCGCGCTCATCCCTGGATATCCATCTGGTTGCGACGCTCTGTGACTATATCTCCAAATCATGTCAACGTCTCCTATGGCATCAACAACGATACGAAGCGCCCTCCCTTACGCAACGAGCCAGACATCTTCTTCACTTGCCGGCTTCAGCCAAGAAGTGGAGATGCAAAGGACAAAGAAAACATTCATATGTACTGTTGTATCGCGACGGGGATGACGGTACTGCACCGCGAGGCTGGAGGAATATCTTGTGATTGCAACTGGTGGACGTTGAATGATCCTTCTCATAGTTGTAATGTGCGCTCGTGGGGGTTGTCGTGGATTAAGAAGTGGTGGCAAACTAGACAACTCAGGGAGGTGATATGGGATCATGATAGATTGTGCTCATGTGGGTGCTTTGATGTTGCTGCCTGAATGTCTCTTTTTCTAGAGTTCCTCCCTAACAGGTCTCCTTGTGAGACTCCTTCCTGAGGCACAGCTCTTTGAGATTCTCTCAATATCCACATCTCTGGCTTCGAAGACAATCATGCATTTCTACGGCTTTCTATATCGCTATATTACACTGTGTGAGAGATGCATACATAGTTGCAGCACTCAATGAAACATTATCAAAGAGCGTGCGTTTGTTTGCAGACAATCACTAGAGCCCTAGGCTGAAAGTCGTTTGCTAGTGTCGTTTGCTGCCAAACACCGACTTCCACAACAAGGTGGATCTTCCTTTGTGAGACATTTCACTCTCACTCTTGCTTGCCTACAACTTCCCTTCCAGCGCAACTTCTCCTCCATACTTGCTTCCAGCCACGAGACTTTGTCACGCCATCTCATACCAAAACATCGGCCTGTGCACACCACAATGACATACGCCGAGTTCTTCCAACTTCGCCGCGAGATCCTCCTTGGACTGCTCAGACGCATCGATGAAGGGGACCGTGATGACCTCGACAACATCGAGAACGAGATGACGTCTCATACTCGTAGCGCCTCTTATCCGACCTACGATCTTAGCTGCTATGCTGCCGTCATGAGCCTATGTCATGCTAACTGGTTGCGATCTGAGGTATTCGTGTTGTTGATGCCGTCTGTTAGCTTGCCGCTAACATATTGGTTAGGGAGGTCGTCTTCTCACTGCTCACGCCTATGTGTTGCAACGTGCTGCTGCGGCTACGCTCAACCCGAGCGCCATCCAAAACATCGACGAAGAACTTCGTGGCATTTTGCTGTCGCGCGTGAACGCAAAGCAAGAGTCGTCTGCTCCGTCCACCGGCATGTTGAAGGTGACTTCAAAGGCGCCGGGAGCGAAGGAGCCTATTCCTGGAATGCACAGTGGTCCTATTGGCGATGTGACTGAGATGAGACAGCTATATCGTGACCTCGGATATGCTCACAAGATCGCCGAATTCGATACTTACCCTGAGAGAGTCATGGACCACGCTCCCCTGAGAAAGGCTTGGGAAGAGAGAACTCGCAAGTTGGTATGCACGTCTCGGTTCTTTGCTTCTCGATTCACTTACTGATACTGAAGAGATTGACGAGGGTCTGATTGGCTACCTCCTGGTCGGTATGAAGACTTTCAGTAGAGAGTTCTCTCCCTACTACAACGTCAGGTCTAAAGACACAGTCTCGAAGCTTGTCGTCGTAGTTGACCCGAAGGGTATTTCAAATGTTGTTGACGCCAACATCATCAGCGGCTCTAGCACGACAACCAACAATCAGCAGAACACCGAGACCACCGAAAGTGGTGGGCACCGAACTCAGGCAGCCGATGACGCCGAAGCAGAAGCTCTCGAACGCAAAAGAGCCAAGAACCGCAAGAAGAACCAGAACAGAAAAGCCAACAAGAAGGCTCAAAAAGCTGATCAACAAGAGGAAGGAGCCGCCAACTCAAACATTGCAGGCCGTCTGGCTGAAAACTTCACTCTCAAATCAAGTGATACTTTCGTAAACGATAGTGGCTTGATTGAAGGTGTCAATGCGTGGACCATCCAAAGTTGGGTTCGCAAGTCTGATGGCCAGAAGGAAAGCAAAGAAGGTGAGGAAGAGAACTGAGAGGAATCAAGAACAGGAACATTGGAAAAAGGAAGATGGCCTGAGGCAGGCTTGACGATATGAGCAAGCTGTGATAACGGATGGTTGTCTCCAAGGAGGGATATGGATGGAGCAGAACAGAGGTGCAGCGATTCTCGGCAGAGGTCGTTCTGCCTGGACAGGATATTCTGCAGTTTTGCACCTGCAGATAAAGAGCTGTTATTCATAGGAAAGCCATAGCCAGCCTCCATGAATCAAAGATTCGACCCAGTTTCAAAACTATTTGGTGGCGGAGTCGAGGTAGCCAAGGGGAAACACAGCGATGCCTGTCGTTGTGAGAAGGTTGTTGCAAATGCGATGTGAACCAACGCCTTGATCTTTCGGTGACGAGAAGGATTCTGCTCGTCAGCTGGAGGTTGTGCGAAGGTCGCAACAGTTCGCTACACGACCGCAAACTCTGCCATTATTTCAACAAAGAACTCATCGAGGTCTTCCAAATTGTGCGAAGCACTCCTCGCGACGTTTCCTCTTGAGGACATCTTATTGGACCGTTTGCGATGTGCTTGTTGCCGGTTTGCTGTGCAATAGAGCTCAGCTCAGAGGTAAGTGCTTCGGATGCTCTTGCAATACACAACAAAAGCTGACTCAGCCTTCCGCCATGCAACAGTTTCTCAATCGCTTCATCAAGTTGAACATGGAAGAGAAAAAAAGACTTGAACCTTGATCTCATGATCGTTGTCATTGACAATCTCGAAAAGACATACGCGGAGCGTTCAGAACTGCCCATGACAGCCAGTCATTCGCCAGTTCCCTTCACAGGAAAGAATGCCAAAGAATGCTTTGGGATACTCAAGAAGATGAAGGCAGATACGGGATCTGAGATTAATGTCGAGAATTTTGCTGTTCTAGACGAGAGATCTGAGGAAGATGACACCGTGTTGATTGTACAAGCTTTCGAGAAGACTGGAGAGATCAGAACTGTGCGTGGAGCCCTGAAAGAGACGGACATGGCACTGGTAGATCTGGTGGGTTGGGAATATGGATATCGGCGACTTTGCCTTAGACGGCACGATATGCTAGAATTGCAGAAAAATGGTGTCCCTCAAGATGTGTTCAGCTCGGATCCGGCTATATGTTGACAACGGCATCGGTTGGCAACATGTGATGTGCGAAGCTGATTCTGCGGCTGGTCGCTCCTTCCAGCGCTTGCAGTTTTATAATTCTTCACACAGCTACAACGAACGTACCTTGAGCAGCTAACTTCCCCCTGAACTGTTTCTGCTTTTCAGTTGCCGTCTTGTGTTGCTAAAATGGGTTGCCCTTCGCTCTTCAGCTCCGATAGCAAGGCCAGCACCCACATCGCCGCGTTCATCTTGGAGCTCAGCCTTGCATGCATGGGACGCATTGGCGCCCGCCACTCCTGAAGTCGGCTTCCATTCGCTGTAGCAGAATCAGCAACCGCATCGGCGCGCCCATCTTGAAGCTGAGGCTTGCATAATGCATTAGCGTTCATGATGCATACATAGGATGCATCGGACTTGCTCCTTAGCTCACCGCCCTCTAGTCGCTGGACTAAGTGGACATGCCGACCTCCCTGTGTGCTGAAGACAGTCACAAATTTTGCAAACGACCCCAAGGTACAAGGGTTATAATAGGCTACTGAAATGCACAGTTGCGACTCGGCCTCGACCCTGGCCATTGAGATAGCCTTTGATGAGGTTCTCTCTTTGGGAGACCATATTCTCCACGAAAAGACTCCATAGCTATTGTGGCCGCTTTTAGCGCATGGGGAGGGACGAGTTAATGCAAGCTACATGATCAGCAGACTACGGCTGCGGAAACATCCCGTGTATTCGGCGCAGCCTTGTTCAGAGGAGGCTGTGATCTGGGTCTCCCAACATGTTCCAGCATCTCAAGCAATCTCGCTCCTACATGCCTATCTATACTGCCTTTTGTCAAGCTCTCCCCTGATTGTATCGTTATCAGATACTCGTTCCTTGCCTCTAGCAACTGGTTACTCCTCACTTCTTCATAACGACGATGGCAGATTCCCGTCTGCCCCGACTGCCTCCAGAGGCTTACGCTATCGGCATCATCTGTGCACTTTTCGAGGAGAAAGCGGCAGTAGAAGCGATGCTAGATGAAAAACACGATGCACTGGATCAAAAGCCGGAGGATACCAACAGCTATACTTTCGGCAGAATTGGCAAGCACAATGTCGTTATTGCCTGTCTGCCAGGCGGTCACCAGGGCAAGGCTGCGGCTGCCACTGTTGCTACACACATGAAACACAGCTTCCCCATCAAGCTTGGTCTCATGGTAGGCATTGGCGGAGGGGTACCAAGCCAGGTTCCAGACATCCGGCTAGGAGACGTGGTAGTGAGCCTTCCAAAGGACACACACGGAGGAGTGATACAGTATGATCTAGGCAAGATGGAGTCAGACGGCTTCCGTCGCAAAGGACATCTCGACAAGCCTCCAACGGCGCTTCTGAGCGCCGTGGCCTCTCTTCGAGCGAAGCACGAGGCAAACGAGCCTGATTTTCCCGGATATCTATCCGTGATATCGAAAAACCGAAGGATGGCGAAGAAATATGGGTTTCAAGGATCCGAGAACGACCAATTGTTCGACAACAATAATCAAGCCGTTATTCGCGACCCCCGCGAGGACGACTCGCCCCAGGTTTTCTACGGCACTATCGGCTCTGGCGATCTGGTGATGAAGGACGGCAAAGCACGAGACTTACGCGCAGCGGACGACAGGATCATCTGTTTCGAGATGGAAGCGGCGGGACTCCTTAACGATTTTCCTTGTTTGGTTATCCGCGGTATCTCGGACTATTCCGATTCACGCAAGAATGACCGATGGCAACCTTACGCGGCGGCGACAGCGGCTGCATATGCGAAAGAGCTCCTGAGCGCAGTCAGTGTGCAAGAGGTGGCGAAACTTGGTCCTGCGAGTACGATTGTCACTGTCAATTAGCGGGTCAATGCTGATGCATATATTTCAAGGAAAACACCTAGTTCCCTTTAGCCTCAAGGGCGTCCCTGCGATTGATTACTTTGTGCAACGTGATAAAGAGATGCAGAAACTCAAGGATTTCTTCTTCAACCAGATGTCGCAACCTGTTCGTCGCAAAGTATTCGTTGTCCATGGTCTTGGTGGCATTGGCAAGACACAACTTTGTATCGAGTTTGCTCGGAAGCACCAAGCACAGTACACCGCAGTCCTATGGATGGATGGATCGTCCGAAGACGCTCTGCAACAATCGTTTGTCAAAGTCTTTCCTCTGCTACCAGCGGAAGAGATGTCAGCAGATCTAGTTGAAGCGGTCAAATGTCAGAGAGCCAGTCCTGAAGTCATAGTAAAAGGTGTTCTTGACTGGTTGTCTCTTCCCTCCAATCAGGGATGGCTCCACATCATCGACAACGTGGATCACGATATCAAGGCCAAGGATAAAGATTCATCCGCCTACGATCTGACGAAATATTCTGCACAAGTAGATCACGGCAGCTTACTCATCACAAGCAGAGTCTCGACATTGACAGTGCCCCAAAATGCTCATCAACTGACGGAGATGAATGATAAAGAAGCTCGAGCGCTATTCGAGGACCACAGAGGGAAGCCAGTATCGGGTCAACCAACTCGCGACGAGTCAAAGGACCTTGAGAGGCTCGTCCAAAAGCTGGAAGGGATGCCTCTTGCTCTAGCTCAAGCTGGAGCATATATTCGTCATACCAATACCGGCCTTAGCGAATATCTGGATTACTACGACAGCACTTGGGAAGATTTGATCAAGGCACAGGACTCATATCCTCTGCAGGAATATGCTCAGGGAAGTCAGAGAAGCATGCTAACAACTTGGAAAATCTCATACCAGCAGGTGGAGAGCGAGAGCTTGGAAGCAGCCACACTACTGAAGCTGTGGGCTTTCCTTGACCCAAAGGACTTATGGTACGAGCTAATCGCTTGCGTGATCCAACTGGAGTCTAAGATCGACATACCAGAATGGTTGTCAACACTGGCCAAGAACCGTTTGAAGTTTCGAGGCGCACTTGGCCTTCTGAAGAAATATTCTCTTGTGAACAATGGAAGGGATAACGATAACTACTCTATGCATGCTGTCTTGCATTCATGGTGTCGTCATCTAGCATGCATGAGCAGCACAAGCGAGGCTCTCCTCGAGCTCGCAGTGAACGTTGTAACGCAGATGACGCCATACGACGATGACAAGGGTTGCGGGGCCTTGTGGAAACGTTTGTTACCTCATGGCCAACAACTGCTGTATCAATTACGGCTTGGCACGACATGGACAACATTAGATGTTTCACCTCGTGAATATGTTGATTTGGCCAGCCTGTTTGACTGGAATCGAGTATTTGAGGAGGCTGTGGAGCTCCTTGAGCATGCTCTAGAAAAAGGAAAGAAGATTTTTGGTGAAGATCATCTACGCACTTTGGACATCGCTGGGCGCCTCATCGGTGCCTATTATCACTCCAATAAGCACGCGGAGGTACAGCAGCTAGCCGAGCATTGCCTGGGAGTCTGCGAAAACCTGCTCATTTCAGATCCTGGCCGCTCAAGAGCCATCCTTAGAGAGATGAAATGGGCCCTCTATCACCTAGGTGTGAACTACAGACAACAGATGAGGCTGGAAGATGCTGAGGGCATGTTCAAGCGAGCGATAGCACTATCTGAGCAGCAGCAAGAGCAACAACAGCATACAGAAGATGGCTATGCGCTGGATGCTATGATTATCCTCGGAAACGTTCATGTTAGTCAGGCTAGGCTCACAGAGGCCGAAGCGATGCTTGAGCGAGCATTAGAACTGAGTTCGAAGCTCTATGGCCCAGACCATAGCTATACGCTCAGATCCCTGGTAGCACTTTCCGATGTTTACGACAAACTTGGCAAGGTCGTGAAAGCGAAAGAAGTGGCAGAGAGAGCAACAGCGGGGTTTGACAAGATAGTTCTCGAAGACGAGCATCCCAGCAGTTTTATGGCTGAAGCGAGAATAAAACTGTTCACAATACAAGGCAAGTTTGCAGAAGCTATAGTGTTCGCCAAGCGAGTACTCACAGTTTATGAGGAGAGATTGGGTCCAAAACATAAGGATACAATAAACGTTGCCTTTGAGTTAGCCTATCTTTACAAAAAGGACAACAGATTGCAAGAGGCAAGGAG
>SWBL01000188.1:0-96259 GCA_024195585.1 Aureobasidium sp. EXF-3400 | reverse complement strand
TCTCTTTGCTCCAAAGTGCTTCGCAGCGATGTTGGCCAAAGTCTTGCAAGCGAGGCGGAAGTTTGGCAGGTCTTCAGGCGCGACGTTGTCAGATATGTTTGTGAGGAGCTCATCAGGCAGTGTCAAGAACTTCATGGCGTATCTTCTGTGAGGGGCCAGTCTGCGCGGAGGCGGGGTGATTGATGGCTTGTCGGGTATGGAGAAGGCGAGAGTTGACATTGCAGTCGAAGAATTCGGCGGTCGAATTGAAGGAGACGTCTTGCTTTGGTGAAGACTCTAAGGAGTGGTGTCGAAATCTGACACAGACTCAAGGTGCTCGACGATGGGCAGGGTTGACAGGATCTGATCTGCGTCTGATATCAGCTAGGCTGCTCGTGGAGGGTGAGCCTTCATGAAGGGACGTACCAAGAGTTTCTGATCTCAACTAACCGTACCCTTTCGAGGGATGAGTTGGTAGGAGGCGGAAAGCGCCGACCGACAAGACCTCCTTATGATTATGATAAAAAATGCCAACACTGAAGGGACTGATAAAAAATGTTGCTTGAGTTCGGCGTGAGACCACTGAACTGAAAGTGAATAGTTTTGGACGTATGGTTGTTTCATGACTTTGTAGAAAGGGAATCACAGGGTGGTCGAAATAGTCGAAGTGCCTCAGAGATGTACCTACAGTCCTCATATAGCCAGGTCACAAAGTAAGACCAGACTCTTTGGTATGAACTACGCGGTCTACACCGATCGTTCTTGCTAGAAATTGAGAGTCCACGACTTGCTTTTAGAGACGACAGCAAGAGCCAGGTCTTCATGTTTGTTCTACAACAATGACTACTGCTTCATCAAAGGCCATACTTGCTACTGCTGCTGATTGCTAGATGATTTCAGCAGCTATTACACAAAGGCTCTCAGACGAGCATACCATTGAGTCGTCTAAAATGCAACAGTTTTCCTCGTAGTCACTAACTCAAACAGCCATGGTACAAAGTCTATAAAGTGGGTTCGAGACACGAGGGGGACTTGCCTTGTAGCAGAGCGTCCAAGACGCTACAGCTAAATTGTGCTTAAGGGGAGACGAGATATGCCGGCACACGGTAGAATTGATAGAGATTAAGAAAAACCTTTCTTCTGCCAGTCAGCGATTCTAGTGCGGTGATGAAAGGACTTGTTGCCCCGCAGAATCGTCAAAGGACGTATTCTACGAACCCACCCACCTAGGCTTGCGCGCGCACGGCAACGAGCGGCCTTGCCTCTTAGGGTTTTTCTGCCTCTCGAACCTAGGGACGCACTGCAGCGCCTACACAGGGACGGGATTTAGGTGGCGAAGTACTTCGACAGAGAGCGAAGACAATCGCGTTACGCTCGTGGTCAACTGGCGGCATCGACAAGGCTATGCCTTACAGTTGGACGATACTGGTGGCAGATGTTCCGGGCATGTCAAGGGAGGCGCACGAGATGAGTCTAGAAGTAAGTATAGCTGATGGTGATGAACGAAGAAATGTTCTGGCCAAGACCAACTCAAGAAGCGACGCGCGACGATATGAGAGTCCTTATTGCCAAGTCTCTGTTTCCCGGCTCAATGTTGCTGCGCAGCTAACCCCTTTGGCTTAGCTGCAGCTACGCGCTTCTCGCGGCACTTACTGGTGGAATGTGCAATACCTACACGCTGATTGAGAGAAACGTTCTACTAGCCAAAAGGAGAATATGCCAACATTTTTCCTTTTCAACGTCATTCAACATCCGCACTCGTACTCGTAGTGATTCGAGTTCGCCATTTGCACAACCCTGTCCTCTAACGAGAGTCCATCTTGCCTCGGTTCACCCAGACCTCCCATTTTGGAGCTTAGCAATCGTTTTGAGACTAGTCCCATGCCAAGAGCTCCTGGTGGGAGGTTTAGGAGGAAATCTCGTAATCTTAGTAAAGATTTAACCTATCCTCAATATTATAGCACTAATTAAACCATTATCTGTACCTTATATCAAAATCTATTAAGACTTTACGCTAGAGGCTTTAGGTATCTAGATTAGGCTAGTTCTTATACCCCCCACCTAACTTTCTTTAGATAAGATAGTAATTGTATACTAAACCAATCACTCTGCGTGTGATATCGAATGGATCAAAATGTAGAACAGCCATAATCATATGTATAATGCTCTACTGCTAGTAAGATCTCGACTTCGTTAGGGGCTAGTATTACGTGTTTCGACAAATGACTTACAGACTCCCTAGTGACGGTGGACGATATGTCGCGACGCACAACTTATGTCACTATGGGTGCAGTTTTCATCGTTAGAGAACCACTCATCGTCGTGGGGTTTTCTAGCAGTTTGTAGTGGCTCTTTTCGGTGGAGGGAGGGTCTAAGCGGACTTGTTGCCGCATCTGCCGTAGCGTACGTGTTCGGGCTGCAGCCGAAGTTTCACCAGTCTGTTGCCGCACTGGCCAGCCTATTTTTGCTCCTATGGCATAATCCTAAACGAGAAAAAGCTTCTTACGACGGAACCCTGGTTCGCCATTCAAGAGATGAGACTTGAAATACATGCGATCAACGATTCAATCTACACCATGGCGGGGCTGTACAATGTTGTTACCTGACTCACTTGCTTGCCGCCAGGAAATCATTGGAGATGTCGTTCATGTGGGGAACCTTCCGCGGAAGGCGCGCCGCGTTTGAATGCGTTCTGTCTTGCAAGCTGCAGCAAGCTTTCACAAGATTGAATGGAGCGTCCAATGCATCTTGCAACCAGCGATGGATACAGGCCCGCTCTGTACGACACTGCATGCACGGACTCCCTGCATACCCGGAAATCACAAACCCTGGCGCAGAGGTTCGACCTGTCAGGGACATTGACCCAGCAATGACAGATGTCCAGACCTTCCGTTGTACGATAAAACGAGACATTCAAGACGGTGGAGTAGAAAAAATAGTAGTCAATGACTCTCATGTTCTCCTCTCGCTTTGCACGTATCATCATGCTTCATCACCAAAGAACGCAAGCATCTTGACTCAGAGCATCGGCGCGAGCCCACAGTAGCAGGAGGCGCTATGTACAGACTCGAATCACATCCGACGGTTAGCGTGGTATAGCGTAGGAGTCCACTTTCTTGCATAACAAGGGTATTTGACCAATGACAACGCTTACCAAGGTCGTTATAAGCAGTGCTCAAAGCTCTCACTAACCGTCGGATGTGATTGCAGTCTGTATTCAAAAGAGGATCATCACAGCGGCAAGATGCGACGAATCAACACAAGAATCCACTCTAGTCCGCCAATGACCCTGTTGGTTCCAAGTATTTTCACACACCAACCACCAGAAGCCAAGGTCATGGATTGTGCAGTGTCCCGGCAAAATGTGGAGTGACTGAAGGTTTCGGGCAATTTAGTAGCTAGCAACAGATGCCGTAAGATGATGCTGACAAGCAGAAATTCGCTTTGGTGGGATTCGGAGATTCTGGGAACAATCGACGGTCTGGCAATCGCTTTGAGGCCAGTAGTACATGCGAAAGCTGACAGCTCAGCTGTGCGATCGTCTGACCGCTCTCATTTGACCAACCGCCGACAACAATTGCAAGTGCTTGCCGTCACTTCAGATCCCGGCAAGGAAAGACTTGCCTCCTTCACGCTGTCTCCAAGCCCTTAAGAAAGTTCTGGAGCTATCGCGGCCGAAGTCGATCATTGAAAGCTGTTGTGATCTTGCTCCAGTGATTTTGCCAGAGCCTGCTTGTCTTGAAGCCTCGAGGCTACTACCCAGGGAAGACGCGACACAGCCAGTCTCATAGTTGACTTGAATGTGCGAACACCATCTGCAAAAGCACGACAATGATTCAGCGAGTATCTGAAGGGACTTTTGCAGCAACTTCAGGATTGTCTGTGTGTTCAATGGCCTCAATGAGCATCTGTCACCCCGTCAATGATGTGCGGCCTGTGCTGAAATCATAGAGCTCTTGATATTTGACATTCTAGATATCTAGATATGGTCAGATCATAGAAGTGCAGCCACTTACAGACCACGATGTCATATAATGGAGATCTTGGTGCTTCATGTATGCATAGGGACGTACAGTATGATTTCATTTTGTCGGCTAGCGCGCATGCATTTGCGTCTATCTACCAGGCACTTGCGAACAATTTCGAGGTGCTACAAAAGCGAAGTCATGGTGCAGAATCCACGTGACACATGCATTGGTGGTCTGACATTGGAGTATCCAAGTTCATGCAAAAACGCAGATTGGTGAACGCAGCTGGTCATATACAAGTGTGATCTTCTCTACTCATCTTATTTGCGTTGCCTCACTCCATATCATCGTCAATCATTGCGAACTGACAATGACAACTCTCACGACGTCTCGTGACGAATCTAGCCGATTGCTTCTCTTCCCCAAGCCGTCATGCCCAGCCCCACTCTCCAAGAAGATTTTCCTCTCAGACTTGCCACTCGAGCTCATCAACGAAATCATCAAGCTTGCAATTGATAATGACTCATCCCTGCAGAGGATACCCTGTCGGGTGATGCAAGTGTCCAAACCTTGGGCACATTTGATCGCTCCGATAATATTTCACCATCAGCAGCTGAACCTAGAGATACAGCACTCGAGTGATTACAACCATTGGATCACCAGGTTGTGGACCATCACACCGGCCTGCCTTGTCAGACGTCTAGCCATATCACCAACAATCCGACACTGGAGCGTTTTCCGCCAACTGGACTCTATAGCTTACATAATGCCTCTGCTCCGTTGTGTGGAACTGACAATCCCATGCTTGGAACATGTTCGTTTCCGGATCACGTTCGAACCCGGTGAACGTCCCGTCATCGACGCTACAGCCTCCAGGCCTGTCATGTTTGGATCGAGTAAATCTGTCTTTCGGCCGGAAATCGTGGCGTGGACAGAAAGAGAGACTGTCTGCTCACTCGAGTGGATCGAATCTCTTATCGTGGAGGTCCGCAAGCAATTTGATGCATTTACTGCACAATGTGGTGTCCGCCTCCAATTGCTCCGCGTCCTGGAAGAGATGACAGAAAACCAACCAATGCCAGGACTGCGAATCAAACTGAGGCCACTAGGCAGCACAGAGGATCGACCAGTCTATCCACCAAGAGCGTGGTCCGGTTACGAAAAGGCTCTCACGAGACGGGAATGGTCTTCGAAATTAGAATCAGAGATGGCGATCACTCAGCAAATCTATCGCGTCGGGGTTGATACGCTCGGAGGTGACGAAATCAAGAAGATAGTGAATTCCTCGCTCGTCCGCATAGACTGACAAGCCAGCATGACGACGACTTGGCTTTTTTTCCTCCCTGAGCAGTATGAGCCAATCCAATTAAGATGAATCTGTCCGGACCTGTATGACTTTTCCCGTCCTGTCGGATTGGACATCATCCTTAGACAACCATTCGTGATCGGTCGGTTTTATCTGCTACCATGACGCTACCAATCCAGAACCGTTCGAACTCGACTCATCGACTCGATCGAGGAATTTGTTCTCGATCTTGAGTACCGATCTGGGATGCTCTCAGAAAGTAGGCTTTCTTGTTGCGCTGCGCTCTCCAGGCGCTCGAGAGAAGCAAGGGCTATCACAGCGCTCCAGTCACAGAGTATCCCTTCTCGGACGTGAACTCCTACGTACTTGACCGATTTCTGGACAAACGTGTCTGGACCATCAGTCAGTCACTCAGCTCCCCCAAAAATCCTCCATGCCTGCACGTGTGAAGACAGCCGGTCTTCATGTAAACACAAGCGACTTCCCTCTGTCCGTCATCTATCACGAGGGAAATGCAAAGTTGGAATAGTATGCTGTCGTCACATCCATGATCAAAGTGGTGTTGAGCCTATCGCCAAGTAGAAGGTCTAGTACCATGTTTGCCCCTTTTCCCCCAGCCCAGTACAGAGTTCGGGATGGAGACGTATCCGGCTGAGCTTTACTTACTCATCACGGTCCATCCTCATGCCAATTGGGTCAACCGTGGGGAAAAGCAACAATACCTGAAACCGAGAACGGTCGCGAAATGTAGAACGCACATGAGACCACTCAAACGACAATCATAACTTGGAACTGACAAACAAAAGCGATAGTTCGATTGCATTAGTCCCCTGGTAGCGGAGTCTGTAAAGCTATCTGTCTAGGCATTGACGATAACCGTCTTCTTCGTTCCATACCAGCAAATCTGCGCATCCCCTACTGTCTCGTACTATCGGCCGTCTTGGTTATCGAGTCCTGTGTCAGCGACTTGTGCATGGGCCGCCACAGGAAAGTATTCATCGTTCGTATTGTAGCCGTTCCAGCTCACACTTCGCTACCAATCATCTCAGTCTCTCAACAAACATCTCTCTGTGCCATCCGAACCACTTTTCCATCCTTTTCGCAATCCTTCTCAGCATGATCGGGTTGACTGTAGGCGACGGGTGAGGGCGGTGCAGCACAATGGTCTTGACACCACTGCCTGTGTGATGATTCAGCTTCATGGTGATGGCCGACCCTTGACTCTGAACAATACGAAAGCCAGCATCGACCATGGCACCCAAAAAGTCCTGCCAGGAAAAGCTGCGCTGAGATTCGGCGCCTCTGGTCGGGAAAATATGATGCAAGATAACAAGGCTGTCGGGCTTGACGTGTTGAATTGACGGTGGGACGGCAGATTTGGTGGGCGAGACATAGAGCACAAGCTGATTCTGTGGAGCGTTCACAGCGAGGGCCGATTCTGAAGGAAGAGGATTTCTCGGGTTCGACCTGATCGGAAGGCCTGCAGGATGGTCGTTCTCCTTACCCCAAACAGTCTGCACCTCCAACTGGCTGTCGGACTTGGTAGCTTCAGCACTCCGGACAACGAGCTCCAGGATATCCTGCTGTTCCTGCTCCAGTTCTTTCTGACGACGTGGAGTCGATGCGGCGGAAAGCACTTTTATGTCCTCTTCGATCAACCGCTGGCTGACTTTAGCTTGAACAAGCTTGTCTACCCACAGTTTCTTGAAATGCTCCCAGAGCTTGGTCAAGCAGTCGCGCGCTGCGTTGGCCTCCTCGAGCCATCTCAGATCCTTCTTACCACGAGGCCATGCAAAATTCTGATACAGCTGCTGCATATCAGGACCCAGGGTATCTCCCAATGCAGAGCCGTGGCCTGCATTGATTTTCTTGATCCAGTCGGCCGGAGACGTAGTGTGAGTCTTGAAGGTCTTCCCCACCTGCGTTGAAGTGGCACGATCACGAGTAGCGTCCGAGCGAACAGACGTGATTATCTCACTCAGAATGGACATGTCACTGAGTCTGTCGAGCATTGTTTGACTGATTCGACCGGCCTCTTTAGGGTTAGTGCGGCAGAGACGATCAATGATGGCGAAGTTGAAGGAAGGATCCATGGTAAAGGGACGCTCCTTGTCGAATCCTAGCGTGCTCATACTCCAGTAGAGAAGGTCGTCGGTGAACCAGTCTTTTGTAGTGAAGGTGCGGTTGGTGGACTTGAGCTTAGCACTTCCTTGAAACTTGAAGTTACGCTCAAACCCTCTCTGAAATAGGAGACCTGCATGAACTTGTGGCTCGAAGATTGCAAATGTCTCAATGCAGAGGTCGCTCACAATGAAGACGGCATGTTCCAAATTTTGCTTGGCCTCCTTGGAAGGGGTATGCTCGAATACATCAAGACACCTTATCATCAGCTCGCTCTCGGCAACTAGCTGACGCCAGTAAGATTCGCGATGCACTGTCTCGAAGAAGAGATGGTCGACAAGCCAGGGCATCATGTCTTCCACACGCCAGGACTCAAAGAACCTGCAGGCACAAATCTCCTTTGACAACATTTGGACATACTGCGGGTCCGTCTGTAGAAGCTCTAGTTCATCGAGAATGACGCCGTGACGAGATGCGATGAGTTCTGCGACTTCACGAGCATCGAAACGCGGAGGCTCGGAGAAGGGTTTGACGAATTCGGTGGACCACGGCAAGTCCGTCTTGAACCTTGAGAAGCCTGCTGCAATCATACTATACCATCTGGGGTGGATATCAAGTGCTGTGGGTGCTTTGACTTCTGCCAGCAGACCCTTGACACAATTGCTAAGGAGGTTGAGCATCTTCCTGTGGGCAGTGAAGAGGTGATGAGCCTTCGTGAAGCCGATGATCTCCCATCGATGGGCTTGCATGGCATTCCACTTGACGAGCTTGCCATAATCGGGACCTTGAGCAACGACGCAGTGGGGGTTGAACACATTTGGAATGATGGAGAAGTGTTCGGCGAGGACAATATTGGAATTGTCGAACATCAACCACTTCTCAGGGTCATTGGAGGTGCGATGATGTAACAAGCTGAAGAAGAGGGTAGGATCCTCGGAAAGTGTCTCGGCGTCGAGATAGGGCAAAAACCAGGAGTCGTGGTGTGAAGTCAAAGTCTTGTCGCGCAGCTCGGTGTTTGCCAGAGACTCTTGGGTGTGTAACTCGATGCAGATAGCGAATTTTCCATCTGCCGTCCGTCTGGTTCTGACTTTGTGTAAATTGCGTTCTCCGGTGTACTTGCGGTCTTCGTCACCAGCACCAACGCGCTCCAGAAGATGAACCGCAGCCCATCTCTTGTCGAGCAGTTGAGTATGCTCAATCAGGAAGCTGAAACGCTTTCCTTGCGACTTCTTCTTCCATCTCGAGACCAGAAAGTCAGCGTGCTTGGTCAAAGCTGCGCGTAGGAAGGCAAGATCAATCTTGATACTGTCGACTATCTCGGTGATGATGGTCTGGGCTTGTTTGTCGTTGACGGCAATGGCAGCGGGGAAGTACTGTGGTAAGCAGATTGCGCACTCATCGCTACCGGCGTATGGACCGGGATTGAGGCAGTCAAAGGGACTGACTGGCGGCTTTTTCTGGTCGAGATATTCACCTTTCAAGTCTTCTACCCACTTCATCTCAACAAGAGCGGGTTGGTACGAGTGAGGCATAACCTTGTCTGGCCGCTTGATCCGCATCAAGGTAGAACGAACAGCCCAAACTCGGGCATCGTCTGCATTCGACTCCGCCGAATTGGATGGAAAAGTTTTGATGGCAGGCGCCATTGAGGTGGATGCGATGATGCCGTATAAGCGAACCAGGATCACCAGATCTTCAAAAGGAAACAAAACGTATCACAAGAAGAGGCTGAAGAGTTGCAAGGGGAACAAGTGGTGCTGGCGCACAAGTGAGTAAATCGCGTTGTTTGATGGAGTTGTGAGGACCGTGTCAGCGCATGCTGCAGCCTAGGTAGGTAGCGTTTGCGCAAACACTTGGACGAGAAAGAGCGCGGGGCGACTCGGATGAAGGAGCGTCCACCTCACTGACGAAGCAGACCAGTGATGTCTTCTCTGAGCGTTCTGCTAAGCAATTGCAGTCTTAGGACCAAGGGACAAGAGTCAGGTCTGGACAGGCGACGATGCCAACGCACAGAGCTGGACCGGTCGGTAAAGGAATCAAGGTACCGAAGGAAGAAGGCTGCCCTGTATCTGTCACTTCCATCTTCGCCTCCCTCGTCACTGCCCTATAACCACTTTCCAGTCCGCCCTCGCGTTCTGAGCTTACGCACTCATCTAACCATACACGTCACAGACATGGAGCTTCAACCTGAGAGCCCATCGCCGGAGCCCGCTGCCACCGAGGATGCGAAGGACCACGACGATGACCCGTCAGCCAACGTCGCTGCCGTCGTCATACTGCGATGTATAAGAGTGTATATATCGCATCAGACATGCAATTTGTTCCTTGGACACTCGAAGTCCCGTTCGTCTCAACACAAGAATTCGTTAAGCTCGTCAAGACCTCACTTCCTGTGGTAAGTGGTCCAGCCAGAAGAACGACAGGATCTGTGGTCCAGCCCTCTGCATACCAATCAGGAGTAGTGGTTGGATTTGTGCACACCGAGATTGTTAAGAGACAGAAACCTGCAAGCAAGTGGATGAACATCGGATGCGATTGTGTTAGAAATGCACTCTGATGAATATTCGAGCAAACCAGATCGGGGGGACAGCTTGAGCCTTATATGGGATATGCGTTTGCGTCCTCCTTCATATTTTGCTCTCGATGAGTAGGCATCTCATGCCAAGACGTGACTTGAAGCCTGATGTAAAGCTACTGTGAAATAGTGTCATAGGCTGAAAATAGACATCTCAACGTAAAGTCATCAAACGGGATCACAAAGCTCTGAGAATAATCAAAATAAAGTCCACGACATCGACCTAGATGTAGGCAACAGTTTGAAATCATTCGTTGAGGCGTAAAATGAACGTAGGGAGGCAGAAGTGAGCATGCAGTGGTGACTCGCGACGCACGCCCCACCCTATCCCGCGATGTACTGTGCTTTTCAAAAGTCTTCTCTTCGTAATCACAAGATCTTCTGTGCACGTCTGTGAGGCGTCTCCAGAGCCAACCTGCCGGAAGAACTCGGGGGTGCCCATAGACTACGTTGAGCGAGTCACCGTACTGATCAGACAAAGGCCCGAAACTTGATGCATACAAGACTCCCATCTGAGACGTGGTGGAACATGTAAGCGATAATGCCTGCCATACATGTATTCCTCAATGTAAGAGCAGTCGTATACCAGATTCTTCGTGACAGTCATGGAATTTGCAGCATACTGTAGTTGGTAGCACGAATACAATCGCATCTCGTCCACAGTTGTGTGGTTGTTCTTATCGTCCTAAGCTCCGAAGCCATCGTCGACATTGGAGAAGAGCATCATGGGGAAGTGATTCGAGGCAGTCACATCCCAGGGATTCTCAGCAGGATGTTTGAGAGTGTGTGCTGTGATTCGTTGACCGACAGAAGAGGCTGTCCATACTTGATCATTGCATAAATTTTGAACAGAGGACAGTTTTGATGCCAGCAGGATTGTGTTCCTCCATCTTAACAGGGCTTTTGTCAACTTCGGCCCAGTCCTTGTTCATCAAGAAAGTGTTGAAGAAATCAGAGTCAGAGCTGTTGAATAGTGCTTGACAGATGACTTGAGAGTCAGTGATTCTTTTGACATTGTGTTTCCAATCTTCCAATCGCCGCTAGGCACAAGTGGTTACGCGTATCCGAGGACGCAGAGCGTCAAAATCGGCATCGAGACTGAACGTGATAGTCTCAGGCATCTCGTAACGCTTATTGGTAGCTCCACGCTCAGTGCTAGAAAGCATCATGGTTCGGTCGAGGATGATAGGAAGCGTCGATGGCCGATTTCTGAATCGAGGATCAGACCGTTATGTGGACACAAAGGCGGGAAGAATGCGAGAGGTCGGCGTAATGATCAAGAAAGTCTTCGTGGGAAAAGCGAGAACCAGGGATGGTGGAGGTTGGAGATTAAAAGTCACCTTTCCACACCAATGTTGCGCCCACAGTGAGTCACTACAAAATGACGTTCATTCAGAGAACAGTTCCTAACGGAGATAGTCGGTCCTCGATCTGGCTACTGCCCTGCAAAATCCGTCTTGTGGGTGAGTGATCAACTGCAAACTCAAACGCGAACACAAGATGTTTGTAGGTGGGCGCTTCCTGCATCGTCTAACGAGCTACTGCTTCCTTCTTTCCCGCGTTGTCGTTCAGCGTTGACCAGTCGGCCACTTTCCCTCGAGAGTTCGGATCCGCCGTGATCCCCACGTCCAAGTCGTCGGTCCATCTCAGCACATTTCGCTCTCGATTGCTCGTGCTTACTTACTATCTCAGCCCAAAGATCCGTTCCTCGCCCCATGACGCAGTAAGTTGTACATACTTGTCACTAAAGTGCCGGCTAAAACCTGGGACAGAATGATTCAGCCATTCCGGATCTTGAATCTGCCTATCGAGCTGATCAAGGAGATCTGCACCGACGTCGACTTCGAAAGATACGACCTCATGGCTCTTCGTTTGACGTGTAGAATCACTTGCGAGTTGTCCACTCAGTCGTTCGATCTCATGTGCTTCACTGGCATCTCGATTCTCTTGACACGGCGCTCTCTCGAAGCTTTGATCGCCATCTCAAAGCATCCGCGCATCGGCCCCCAAATTCAACTCGTTACTCTCACACCACTACGTACTTTCGCAGAACCCTTCTCGAGCTTGATCCCAGCGCGACAGTCCGTCTATCTCAGAGTTGACCTGGCGAAAGCCAAAGCGTCTGCCAAAGTAGTTCATCAGTATCTGGATCGATACCACGAAGAGGTAGAACTTGAGCAATCCGGCGATGCTTTGGGCCTCCTTACTGAAGCTTTTACGACGCTCCGAAAGTATGACCGCTCTCTGTGCCTAGAAATTTCTGATGATGAACAGACATACGTTGGGGCTCGAGGTTGCCTCTCTGGGGCCATTGTTGAGGTCAGGGAAGAGAGTAACGTGTTCAAGTTGGACTGGAAGGAAGCCACAAGTCTTTTGATCAAAGCAGTGACCAACAGCGGATGCACAATCGCGCGGCTTTATCTATCGAATGCTACAGATGCTGATCTCGTGGGTGGGGACCAGCTATGGGATGATGACCTCGATGAGGATATCGATCGTCTCTCAGCTAACCTGACTGCTTTCGATGTGGATATCCACCGTCACCGTTCAGACGCTGTCTTGAAGTCGGTCAAGCAGGTATTGTTGCAAGCAAAGGACCTCAACATCCTCACTTTCCACGGAGCAGGAGCAAATATGTGTCACGACCTCGCGCAGCTTTCTGATGCTGTGGTATGAGACTCGCTCAAGGTCATCAACTTATCAAACCTGTACTGCTCTGAGTTGGATCTGGTCTCATTCTTGAGCAAACACCGGTCGACTCTTAGCCACCTTTGGCTTTCTTCTACTCGTCTAGTGGGGTCATGGAGATCTCTGGTTTTGTGGATCAGGTCGAATCTCACGTCCCTTCGTACGTCTGGCATGTACGATGTCTTCGACGGAGACTTATATTCGCCTACTAGTCGCGAGCAAGTACCACCGTGTGAGTTTATCGAGATGGAGGACATGTCCATCGTCCTGGAAGAGCTTCTGGGCAAAGATATAGCGCCACAAAGCTAGAGGGACTGACCGCACGGACTCGACGGATCAGTTGAGTGGAACGTCCTGCGAAACGGCTCTGGTTGGAAGAGCTCGTCGTTTCAATTTGACTGCCCAAAGTATGGTCAGGTTGAGTCGTTGGAGCATGTGGTTATACATGGCAGACATTGGACTTGCTTCAATGATGTACTACATCGAGATGGAGAAGAGGGTATCATGAGAGGTTTGAGCAATCAGGAGTGGACTTATGACAATACTGCGTCTCTACAAACTAGATGCTGGCTTGTAGCAGCGAGTGATTCACTCCGATGAATCAATGAATAAAATGGTCTGAGATGATTCAGTGACAGACCTAAACTGACTCATATCGGCCGAGAGCCCAGGCAGCACGACCAGCCCATTAGACTGGCAAGGCTGTCACAGCTACGTAGTCGAGTCACACGAGGGACCTTTGATCGTCATCGTAGATCAGTCCAGTCACTGACGAGCGAAGCAACGATCATCCTCGTGAAGAGAATGAACCCCGATGGGCCGTTTGGATTGCTTTGAGAACTCCGGGGTTACAGTCTGGAAGATGGAAGATACACAAGACGAACGGCACCGGCTTTCTGAACGTGACACGCAAAGCGATGAAATCTGTTCCGAAGTATGAGATAGCGGATGGAGTACACACGCAGATTTCATGTCCAGGTCTGACAATCGCTACGAACATATAGCTGAGAACACGTACATCCTGTGCATCAACAGTGTAAGACCAAGCAGGGGGTATTAGCAGATGCATCCGCAGCTCCTTTCCCAACGATCTTGCTTATAGATAGTATCACAGAGAATTCTCGTGGTGCAGTCAATCACACAAATTGCTACAGTGTAACCGTTCGGTGTAGCACTTTGCGGTCTGGAGATCACGTACGTCTCAAACAGAGATCCACTCTTGAAGACTCCACATAGGAGGCTGTATTTGCCGGCCGGTCTGCAACCACTTTGCTCTGGCTCCAGCTCTGGCTTAACCTCAAGTTTCCAGCATCCAGAGATCCTTTCATGATTGAGCAAAATACAATTCTGTACTTGAACCTTTACCTCTGAGCCGTGGTGGGCTGGCGCTGATGGTCGCTTGGAGCCACATCATCATACGTCTCTTAAACCTTCTCGTACGCCTCTTAAACCTTCTCGTAGGCCTCTATGCTACCATTAATCGCCATCGACAACTTCCTCCTCGCCAAGAAACATCATATCGAGGTTATGGAGCTTGAAAGTCTCTTCCGACGGCTTCGAACAAACGCCCAAGACCAGTTCGTTGGTGGAATACTCGATGTCTTCTTCTGCTATATGCATAGCGTCGTTGGGCCATGGAAAGTATAGGTCGCAACGGATTTGATACTCCGATCGGAATTTGCAACGTCTTGCACATGTCATGGTTGGGAAGAACTCGGTTGTTCTTGCAATCCAAGCACCATATCTGTCAAACTCGCCGGGGTCGTTCAATCCCGGTTCACCTAGTTGATCGATGTAGAATCTGCATGTGAAGAGAGTCTGAGTCATCATGGTCATGCGAGAAAAGAGATTCTGTATCGCAGGGCAATAGTCTACACCGTGCGCCAGAGTCAGAAGATGAGAAACGACGCTGCATATGGAACAGAGCATACCGCAGTGTGGCCATCCAAGTCCTGTACAGATCCTGATGTCGAGACGGGTTATCTGGGCCATGATTCTCTGAGGAAGAGTCGAACGATGAGCTTCGTTATTACTCAATCTCTCACGAACATCGTCGACGCCAAAAGCATGGAAGCACACACCCAGTGTCATGGCTGGATGACTGATGGCCGTATACTCGCTGTTGATCTGGCGACACACAAGCATGATTGAGGGACAAAAGCAGTCCTTGACTGTTCCGGTGTCAGCGATGCAACCAGGAAGATTCAGATCAGGGATATCGATCTCCAGATCATGCGTGAGGTGCTCATAGATCAAGTATCGAATCTCGGTGGGCAGGTCCAGTAAATGGGTAGGTTCGGTGTCGTATGGTGTTTGGAAAGCAGTCTTGAGCTGTGTATCGCCTCGAGCCTTGACGGCCGCGTTCGGGAGAAGGGACAAGGAAGCTCCCATGTCCTATCCGGGGCGGGCGAGACACGATCAATGTCTGTGCGTGGGCAGTCTGTAAGGATGGTCGTATCGAGAAATGAGGCTGAGGCAGGAAAGCGCGCGAGCGAGGATCACGAGTGATAAAGTGGATTCTTCGTGGCGGACACCCGGCTCCTGCCCCAGGTCTCCCAAGTTCACGCACTCGCCTATTGGCTTTCGCCCTGTGGACTAGCCGCACCACAACTTCGTTGTCTCATTCGGACACATAACTCTCCTCTGGTCCAATCCCTACTCGTCTCCACTTCTTCGCCTGATGACTCCCGGTTCTCCTGCTAACAATACATCTTCAACTACAAACTTGGTCATATAATTGTGGCAAGACATAGTACCACATTTTTTATGCATCACTTGGCCCTTGACGACAATCTTCGGCCTGAAGGCTCGCTGCATCGCTTGAAGATCAACCATCACGCTCGATGTCCGGGACGGCTTGGACTTGGGCGAACAATTCACCTGGAGTACGATTCAGTCTGGGCCTATCATCCTCTTCCCAATCAACCGCCCTCTCTCTAAACAATCCATACAGCTCCAGACACTTGAAAGCAGTAAACTTTCTCCTAGCTCCTTGTTCTCGCGGAGAATAGAAGTCAGCACTGGTCACTCGGTATTGTGGTTGATCATACACACTTGGCTCTGATAACAATCACTTTGGTTTTGCCGACTGGTTATGCGAAGGATTGGTGAATTTGTGCTCTCAAGCGCCATGTGAACTCACAGCGATTTATCAACCACCCTTGATGGATCGAGAACTTCATCTCGTACCTGCCAAGAGCAAGGCCGGTCTGGGAAATATACCATAGTACACATAGACAGGACCAGCTGGCTTGTGGCGGCCGCCTTAGGCATTATTAATCGGCCTTTACGCTTTCTACCTTCGTGGTCGATCCTGCCGTCCAACCCCGCGGTTTTCGTCCGTTGATGACGATCATGATCAAAATTGTCGTCATGGTCATGATCATCGCGATCATCACCATCGCGATCATCACCATCATGACCGTCACCATCATGACCGTCGACATCATGACCATCACCTACATCCTCATCATCGTTATCTTCACAACCCCAAAAGAGTTTCAATATGACCTGCGGCGCGTCGTTCCTTTTGAGTGTAAACCTAAATACACATACATAGCAAGTGTATTCGCAACCGCAATTCTCTAGATGGCCACTCAATGGCTCTAGCAAAGATTTCTTTCTCTTAAGACCGAACATAAGAAGAGAGGAGAACTTGCTCAAGGCAATGAGCTACGAGTGAACAGCGACAGTTATACTCACGCTGGCTCAGACAGTATGGGCTGTCGTCAGCGCGAAGGTGCTACTCAAGCACAGTGACATGTGTCGGCTGAACCTACATGGTCGAAAAACGACAAACGTACAACCACACGTCCTGTGTAGGATCAAAACGTGCTTCCGACGAATAATTTATCCTTCGCGCGTTAACACGTAGCGAGAGGCAAGAAAAGAACTAACGATCGCTGCGAAAAGCAATCACGAGATTGTCGAGCAGATGAAGCATGTATTGGGCAGATTCACTATGAGTTCTGGACAGCACGTGCACGATCAAAGACGTTCTGTCGTGATCCGAATATGTTTTCTGCGAGTGGCCTAGCATGGTAGAGTCACGGTGGCGAGAGCATTCAATACTTGATGCACTGCGTTTCATTAGATTAAAGGTGCAGGGACACGAGCTTGGGCACACTAGGCAACCAAAATGCGACTGCGACTGCGACTGTGACAAGTAAACTCATGAACTCATGAACTCATCTGTCATCAGTGTCGTGTTGTGTAGCATGTGAGAGGAGTGTTGTTCTGTCAAGTGAGTCCGATGCAGATTGCGTGCGCGCGATCGTTCTGCCCTTTGCGAAACCACTCGGACCAAGAAATCCGAGGCTCGGTTGGTTTAAAATTCGAGCGGGTCACTGCGAACGTCTCGACAGTTTTTCATCCACGTAGTATGCCCGCGCCAACACTCTATGCATGTTACAGATACGCATGATCACTTTGCTAATTACACCCTTTCTAAGCGTATCGATCTTAGACTTGAGAACATAATCGCCGTAAAGTTGATATTCGAATCCCAGGTTTTTTTTTTGCAAGACGGAGTATCAAAGAATTTGTCAAAACTTGACAAAACATCGAAAAGTGTAGATTTCGGTGTTTGACAGTCGATAACGTGATATGGCCCTGCTCTCATAATCTAGAAATGATGCACTTCGAAAGCGCACTATCTGTCTAGTTATCTGATGATGTGGGCTATATGCTACCTTCCGTGACGTCTGGGTGCTACATCGACAAGTGTCAAAAATCGCGTTCGTGATCTGAAGCCTCTCGAATTTCGAACCAACTGATCCCCGGATCTCTTGGTCCGAGTGGTTTCGCAAAGCACAATAGCTGACGAGGGATTTGAACAAACTGTAGTATTACCTAATTACAAATCGTTTATCTAGCCAAAGTCGAAAAGAGATCCAATTACTATGGCCAACCTTTGAGCTTTTCGGACCTTAGAAGATTGTTGAACTTTGGTAGAGTGATTCTGCACGACGAATATATAGAGTGTATATATGTGTCTAGCCTAACGAGCATTACTGACCCCTCGAGGTCGCGATAACGTAGCATGCATCAACGCTATTCGAGCTGCACGTAAGAAATAAACAGTGTACAATTTTGTTCGAAAATTACTGGCAGCAGCTTCGATCACCCAGACTAAGGATCGATCTCGGGCAATGGCGTGGCACTACTATTCGTAACAGCGGCCCGCGACGCCGATTTGTTGTGTAAATCTCGCTTCACAAAGATACGCAGATGTAGTACTAAGCTTACCACAAGCACCATTTTAGCATATTGAACACACTATAGATCGTACTGTAAAAGAAGTTCAAGAAAAAGGAAGTCGTTAGTGTGTCAGACATAAAATCTCGGATCACTTTTGAAGCATCCTAGGTCACAAGTCCCGCAACAAGAACGCAGACCAATTCGACCTAAACTATGCCCGAAGCCACTATTCGAGTCCAAAAGGCATCTTAGTTGAATCGCGGATAAGCGCAGGTTTTACCTCCATGTCAGACTCATTGGAACTTGAGGGTTGCGACCTACCCACGTGCGTCCGTCTTCGAAGTTCTATCGGATTCATCACATTGACGGTCTCACTTGCCGTGTTCACTGATATCTTCCTTTACGGCGTCATTATTCCCGTCATTCCTTTTGCTTTGACGTCTAGGGCGGGTCTAGAAACAACAGAAGTGCAAACGTGGCTATCTGTCTTGTTGGCTGTTTACGGTGCTGCAATGTTTTGCGCATCGCCAGTCTGCGGTTGGGCCACGGACCATATTCGCTCACGCCGTACTTTTCTGCTCATTGGTCTCATTGCACTGAGTGTAGCTACAGCACTACTACTTGCAGCAAAGAGTCTTGTACTCATCATTGTTGCAAGGACACTGCAAGGTGTGAGCGCTGCAGTAGTTTGGGTGGCAGGACCCGCCCTTCTGGCAGATAGTGTTGATCCGGATCAGATCGGTCGCTTCATGGGGTTCATGGGAGATGCAACCGGACTAGCTATTCTTGCGGCGCCAGCGGTAGGCGGAGTGGTCTTTGAGAGGTACGTTCTTGCCATCCGAGAGACACAGGTGCGCACACCATCAGGATGCTGACGGTACTTCAAGAGTCGGCTATAACGCTGTGTTCTTCATCTCCTTTGGGCTTATAGGTCTTGATATGCTACTCCGTCTGCTGGTCATCGAAAAGGAGCGAGCTGAAAATGCCGTCGTGCAACACAACGACCGGAAGTCTGTTTCAGCGCACGATATCAACACTACCACGACAAAGCAAGGGGAGTCGTCATCATTACCAGCACAGAAGTCTGTCTTGGACGACTGCGCTTCCTTGAGGTCAGCCATCTCAGGCACCGACGATCGTGAGACTGTGACGAATGTGAAGAGCTGGAGAGATCATCTCTGGCCTTTGCGGACTCTTCTCCTCTCCCCCCGCCTCGCTACGGATCTTTTCGGCTGTTTGGTCCAGGCTACGCTTTTTACCTCCATAGAATCCATCCTTCCACTGCAGGTTCGTCAGAGTTTCCATTGGGGATCACTCGGGGCAGGCCTAGTCTTCCTTCCCCTCACCTTACCCGCACTTACATCGCCATTGATCGGCTGGGTTGCAGACCGCTACCAAGCCAGATTACCGTGCATCGCTGGTTTTTCTCTCGCGGCGCTGGCTTTTGTCTTGCTTCGCCTCGTGACAGACGGTACAGCAAAAGACAAGATCATCCTCTGTTGTTTGGTTGCTATCATCGGCCTGGCGCTGACACTTGTCCTGATACCCCTGATGGCAGACATCGTCCACGCGGTGAATTCGATGGATGCGAAAGGCCAACTAGGATCCCGTACCGGTGGTTCATATGGGCAAGCATATGCGTTGTTCAACATGGCGTACGCGGCTGGGTCGGCCATGGGGCCTCTTCTGGCTGGGCTGCTGAGAGTACGTATGGGTTGGGGAGCTACCACACTAGTCCTTGGGTGCCTCAGTGGGGCGAGTATTGTTCCTATAGCAGTATGGGCAGGCAATCCTAAGCCAGCAAAAGAAGAAGACGATGAGATTACCGCCTGATTGCGAGACATGTCTCGCATTTCGGAAAGTCGATGGTGGTAGATCAGATTTCCTATCGAGAGGAGATTTTCTGGATTGCCTGAAAGGAGAGAACAGTGGTAAGCAGAGTTGCATCTGGTGATTAGTCAGGGGAGATGAAACAGTATAATAACTCGATCTACAAGAATGGTTAGCTGAACATGTAGAGACCTCTCATATACTATCGTTTCACTCGTAAAACGCGCAGATGATTATTAAAAAGTCAGAACCAGTCATGAAACCGATTTCGGGCACGATTCAACTGCTCATACCTACGGATGGCGCATGTAAAGCTCGAGAATGTTAGCAAGTAGAAGTTGTGTCATCACTGCCCTGGGCTCATGAAAGCGCTTACGACCGCATATACATATATTCACTGCCACTAGTATTGCTCATTGCGCACAAAAGCGAGTGAAGATCAAAATCAAAAGCCTCCTTGAAAATTCTGCAGTGTGTACTATCTATGTGATCTTGGATCGCCAAGGAACAACAGCTTGATCTGACTGCAGGGTCCTTCGTCCATCACAGTAAAACGTGAAGATCTGCAACCTCCTATATCAGACACGACATTCCTGAATCCACTTGTCGACAATTTCAAGAGGTCTGTAGTGTCCAATCACATTTCTCTGGTCGGCGAAAACAATGTCGGCGTCGCACTCTACGGCCGAGACGTCAAAAGTAACCAGCTCATTCTGGCTAGTGATTGACACACTAGAAGAGGACGTGGAGCCGTTCACTATCTTGTTGGATGATTCAAATCCGATGGGAGTATGTGTAGGACACGACTCTTGTCCAATTGACCTATCACTTTCTTAGCCTTTTCCTACCGGACAAGGTTGTCATACACGTACTCGGCGTCATGTTCGAAGATTGTGCTGAACATTGTTTCGCTGGAATGAATGGAAACGTGAAGTCGCTCTCAGATGTCGATACGAATCCAGATTTGCATGCCTGACGTGTGGCTTTATAGTCGTGGCTATATGTCCTGTATCACGTGATAACGATCGAGATGTTTTGTTACATCTCTGGCGTTGCCGTATTTTACAGCCTTGGAAACATTCTTCGAGATCACAAGAGTAATCTGGAGGGAATACCGCTTGTCAGATTCGATCGCACTTTGAGTGTCCGAGGAGCCCTGTAAATTACGTCGAAAAGCTCTCCCTGGGTCTTGATAGCGAATTAGTCTACAGAGACGTATCCGTAAGCTCTGGTGTATGGAATCTCCATTTTGCCTGGTTTGAGCATACTCCACGATGATTGTAATTTATACATCAACGCTCCTAATGTACGACACGCAGTCTTAGAAGTCTTAATCCGAAACAGGTTGAGCTACGCCGATCCCTTTCTTGAGCTGTGATAGGCGCTTTCAAAACTAGATCTCGACAAGTCTTTTTCTTGAAAGATACATGTTGTCGTGACAACCTTCCATGGGTTGTATTGATAACGCGTTCCAGTAGTGATGGTAACCAAGAGCTTTTCGAACGGTCACATCCCCAATCAAACTTTGATTATAAAGGTCAGGCGAGACCAATCTGTCCTTGCTCAGTCTGTTCGCAAGCGCTCTAACTGATGGCACACGGCACCCATCTCTTTCCGGGAATTGCGTCACGAGCATTTCTACTTGGCCTCCTGGCCGCATCATGCGCAACAATTGCAGCGCCTCTCGCCTCTCAAAACTGCCATTTATGGAGATTACCAGCATATATTTCCATGATGTCAGTTTTTCATTTTCTCGAATTCTATGCTACCGCTCGCTGGAACAATCCAAAAGCAGAGATCGAGAGCTTTCTTCTATCCACTTACGATTATATCCTCGCACACCTTTGCGCCATTCTGGAATTAGCAATCAGATCTCGATACTCCCAGGACCAGTACGCTCGTTATGTTACATTGCACACCGTGGTAGGAGGCACTATAGCCATTTTAGGCCAAGCCATACGTACATCCGCTATGATGCAGGCTGGCTGTAACTTCAATCACCACATCGAGAAACAAGCAAGAGAAGACCACAAACTGGTTGTCACTGGACTGTATTCGTGGTCGCGTCACCCTAGCTATGTCGGACTATATCTTCTATTCGTTGGCGCACAAGTCATGGTCGCAAATTATCTCGTCACGATTCTTTTGGCTTGCTTTCTAGGAATATTCTTAGCAAAGCGAATCCAGTGTAAGTCGTTCTTCAATACAAATATAGCTTCTTTGATTGGCTGAGCTCTTCTTGCAGTCGAAGAAAAGTGTTTGGTGGAAATTTTTGGGGGCCAATATCTCACCTACGCAGAGCAGGTTCCCATTCTGCCAGGCTTGTGTCTAGCAGCTAAATTCAGACTTGGTTGTTGCATGGTGGATACTCGGTAGCCTGGCTTGGGATCTGTTTCTGAACTCCTTTCTCATCGGAATGAGTCGCCAGGAGGCGGGCATCACGCCCACTATCAAATGGATTCCATCACACATTGGCATACGCGGGAACAAGGAAGTCGATCCTATGGCCAAAAAAGCTGCTCGGTGGAATCAGGAGGATGGGACAGTGCAAGAGACCTTACGGGCCACGGCATACCATACATTCACCCTGCGCTCGGCAAAGAAAAGGCATGCCAAACAGAAGACCACCATGGAATGGAGAGACGAATGGCAGAACGGCCCACATGGCCGTGAATACCATCCATACGCCCCCAAGCCACATAGGAGACACTTCGACGCACATGGGAATCTGAAGAAAGCACTCTCTGCAGTAATTGCTCAGATGAGGACGGGAAAAATAGGCCTTGACCCCTACTTGCATGGGATAAAAGCCGCCTCCGTACCCACAGACCGATGCCGTGGGTGTGAGAGGAGAAGTGAAACGCCATACCACGTACTTCTTGAGTGCCTCTCCTTCGTGGAGAGCAGGACAAGATACTCAAAAGGCCGACCCCCACACAGCCTTAAAAAAGTCTTCATCGACACAGAGAAAACAACAACCGCAGCACGACAACTATTGTCACTAGGTCTCCTGGTTCAGTTCAGCAGGGTCGAACAAGGAAGACTATCCGCGCCCGACAAGGCCGCGGATACGAGACGATGAGCGCAGGCTCACTGAAAATGGACACAACAACCAGATTGACACAATAAATTGGCACAACAGCGAGATGCGATTGCGGGAGTGATGCATGGTGGTAGGAGAGCACACAATATCTTGTAAATAGTACAGTAGCTGAATATCCTTTCCGGCAAGGCCCACAGGGTCAAGTGGAGTATGATTCGAAAAAAAAAGCAAGAAATAATGAGCCGCCAGGGTCACGCATACAGCATCGATCAAGCCTGCGGAAACTGACGGTAGCCATCAGAAGTCAAAGTGTCCGGGGTCTTGAACACATTCTTCATTGGATCTAGACCAACCGATGTACTCAAGATTACACTTCGTGCCATTTTTTGTTTATGGTTGAGAGGACTCATATAGACATGTTATCTAATTTTGCGTCGCGTGGATTGCGCTAGTGAAGCTGGACTTCGAATGAAAGAGGAAAGGGACTCCGACTGTCTCTGAGAGACACACATGTTATTGATACGTCGACAATTTTTGGCTTCCAGGGGTCTATGATAGGGGCATAGGTGAGATAGAAGATCGCTTGTTCGCTTACAAGACTCTAAAGATTAAGATCGGGTGTTGAGAACGGCTGGTTATTGTCGTGCGAGAATATTAGGCGTGCGTAGTGAGGCGAGGGGTTGAGTAAGAATACCAGTATCTGCAACAGACTGCAGCAGTTTCTGCAGATAATTCACTAGATCTGATGTCAACGGAATTCACGGCAATATACATTGAGAAGACTCAAGAGAGCAACAATAGTCCATATCCCGGAATGAGGCTCGTCCATCCAGAGTTTGAAGTTTGCAAGCATTATGATCGACCTTTGAATACATATCAGGGCGATGGAGGCACCGTTACAACTGACCATGAAACACACACTTGACGGTATCCACCAGTCACCTCGTCTGTGGTGTGCGCCATGCTGTTTCTGTAGGTAAGCTTGACGTTGCGCTCCATATCACCCCAGTCTGACTCTCCGCCAACTGCGGTCAAAGGTGCAATCTGCGTCTCCGGGTGGACTTCATTATTCATTACAAAGGGATCAAGATAGAGATCTATGTGACGGATAGAACGCTAGAAGAATTATGCACATATCATCAAGGAGGATCTCATGACCGATCAAGCTGACCACAGTATAGCTTGATCAGAGCTCATGTGTAGAATCCAAAGCTGCTATTGACAATCTGACCATCAATTGAGTCTTGTTCAAGTTCAATTCGACGACTACTCTGGAGCTTAGACGCATGGCTCAAAGCCAGCAGCTAACACTGGATCAAAGCGTTTCGACTGCCAAACCGCCATTGAATTTGTGTGCTACAACGGTGAAGAGTAGGGTTCGAGAAGAAGCGGGCTAGAAGAGAGTGAGTTTATACTCAAGAACCCCTTGATCATGGCAAGAGTCTGCAGCCTTCATGACACCATTCTAGCAAAAAAGCTTTGGGTCTCATGATGATCATCGAGGAACCGTGGTACGCGGAGCAAGTGGAGGAATCTAGTCAGCTCGCCTCTCTGGGAGGTCGAATTCTCTCTACATACCTGGTGATCATGTTTGAGTTAAGTTCATGGTGCCCTCATACATGTTCCAACATGTCCCACGGAGGGGGACAATACGCAGTTTCGCCGAAGACCCGTGATGGCATTACTCCGGCCGGAGCCAACTCGAGCAGAATTCATAAGCACACTTGGCCACGCTCGGGACCGCACTTACCACCGCCTTCGTGACACGTTCGCCCACAATGTCGATCCAGTCGACCCCACGCTTTGGCATCAGCAAAGCGTTCCGATGATTTGAGGAACATAGTCCCCCTGGTGGTCACTTGTGTTTGCTCCCGTGTCATGGTAGTGGAGTTTTTCTTGCACAGCAAATTAGCGCCACGAGTTTGTTGAATGTTGGATCGATTGGAAGAGGACTTGATGGCTAGGCGCTGTGAGCGGAGATGATTGAGGGACGTATGAGATACCACAGCGTTTTTCAAGTGAAGGAAGCAGCTTGGTATTTCCAGTCTAAGTCGCCCTACATGATCTTGGTCAAGTCCAGAAGCAGTACTAACAGGATGCGAGGTGTCGTGCCCTGACACCATCGGGCTCGCAGAGACCATGAAATCATTCACTTGACAAAGCCGAAGACATCAGATGGAAGTCCTTTCAGTCCTGGACCGGATGTCTTTTGTCTCACGACAAATATTTGAATTCGGGCAACAATTTTCGAACGAATCTGACAGGTTCCTTTCCGCTCACACATGCATAAGTTTGTTCGAAGAAGCGACCAGTACTTCACTCTGAGCGCACCTCGATCTTGCAAAACCAACTTGCAATTGCGCCTCGAGGAAAACGAGTCAAAGCACAACACCATTCGCATGGAATTGGAGGCGCGCAAAAAGAGAGACTCAGCAGATCAGTCTCTCGCGAGAGCCGATCGCTCCTCGTCGTCGTTCTGCACATCAAAGTCCAATCGATCAACGGCACCTGCTTCTAGGAACAAAAGACGTGTCGACGACGGAATCGAATCGAGCGAACTGAATGAAGGACGGGAATTTCTCGAGGCTCACCACCAAGAGGTTCTTGGTGATCTCGTTCGCAAGACATTTGAGGAGATGAACACTCGCGAACTGAATCTAATCATTGGCACCTTACCCTTCAGCTCCAAGTTCCTCAAACGTGCATACACAGAGATTCGGAAGAGGCAGCGCACCACGCATCACCAACAAGAGACGTCTGGTCCTCCGAGTCGAGCCGTTGCACGAGGAACTAAGGCTCCAAGTGATCGCTTTTCAACATCAGTTGGCAGTCCCGTACCCCTCAGATCTACCAGAACGAACGGAAAACACAATTCGATCGTCGATGGCAGTGGAGATGACGCCATGATGTTCAAAAAGCTGATGAGGAAGAAAATGAATCTCAAGGTGGATCGATCAGCCATACATGGCTGGGGTGTCTACGCCAAAGAAAACATTACTTTCGGCCAGTTCATCATAGAGTATGTCGGCGAGATTATACGACAAAAGGTCGCCGATCTCCGCGAGATCGAGTATGTCAAACAAGGCATCGAATGCAGCTACCTTTTCGCCTTGGGTCACGATCAGATTGTGGATGCAACCAAGGAGGGCAGTGACGCCCGTTTTGTCAACCACAGTTGCATGCCCAACTGCGCCGCAAAAATAATCGATGTCGAAGGTAGTCCAAGAATCGTGTTCTATGCTCTGGAAAATATCTCTGCCTGTAAGCTCGGAAGATCGTCTGGTTGAGATACATTACTGATTCCTCCGCAGACACAGAGCTTACAGTAGACTATAACTTCGAGCGAGATTTCGAGAGCGATAGTCGACTCAGAGGATTCTCTGCATCGAAGTGTGGTAAAAGAAGGCGACCACACAGATGAGTGCTGCAGAATGAGAAATCTACCAAGGAACTCCGTTTCCAGACTTTCTGGATGGGGTCTAGAACGTCGGAACAGACGTGACATCGTTTGTGGATCTCTCGAAGATTAGATCGCTTGAGATAATCGAACATAACAAGATCAAAGCCCAGCCGTCCATTCCGATCGCATCGAGACGATAGCCTCAGTCTTCTTCGTTTGTTTCATAATCTATCGTGGCTGGATGAAAACTTCCATCAGACCCCGACACAGCATCTAGATGCTCGAGCCTAGGAAAGCAAGGTCCAATCTATGGTATATCTGGGCAACACCATCGAAACATTCGATAATATGTGGTCGATCCTCCGAGTCTTTGTGTTCACGACGAGGTCGTCAGCATGGTCACCAGAGAACAGCGGTCTTTGAACAATCGTGCGCTTGTCAGGGTACCCCATCATAGTGTCAACAAGTAAAGTTAGCTGCAGAGCGGGCACTGACTCCCTGGTGCGATCTGGATTTCCAACAAGTTTGCTCATCACGTCCAGTTGAAGCAACAAGCGGTCACCGTCGAGATCTTGTCCTCCAAACGTCGCAAAAGGTCTTTCCAACGTGGAAACAACGCACCTGACTGGTAGGCTCGCCGGTATAAATACCCAGTCCCCCTGTTCAAGTAAGAGGATCGTAGGCTGACCCTCACTACCGCCAACACACATAGGGGCTATACTCCTCTTCCAGTCAAACACAGCAGATCCCCATTCCATGGCGTGAACGTCAAATCTGAAGCTAGCAGCAGGAATGCGGCGCAAGGCTCCATGTTCATCACACGGATAGAAAACTCGCGAGGTTCGGCTCCCACGGTACTCTGTTCATCAGGCTTAACCTTGATCGACTCTTCTCGAAGCTAATCACTACGCATCACCTCCATGATGGCAAGGAATGCGTGTTGCATAGCAGAAGGGACACTAGTGTATGGTCGGAAGACCGTGATGTCCGGGCATTGTAGTGGCTTGAAGACCAGCGGATTCGTTCGGCTGGGCTTGAGCTACAGGCGTTGGAGGATCTCGCCAATCTTCACATTCTTGACAGAGTCAGCTCCAGTCCTGTTCTGTACCGCAAGCTCTCCATCCGGGGCGTACCTGTGCTCCAGTAGACACAGGAAGTCCGACAAGCTGCAGAAATGCCCATTTGCTCGAACGAGAACAGGATTCTCCATGTCTTCACCAAATCTGATCTGTGGGATCGGTGCCTGAGTATCTGTGAGATGCCACACATCAGCACTAATTCGGACAACCGGGAGTTGATCTGCAGATTTCTCAGGCTACAGAGTCTTGGACACCCTACTCTGTGGCCACTCTGTATGCACCCTCGGAAATTACCGACTTGATTGGTCTAGAAGAGGCAAGATGGCACGCAAGGTCTTCGGGCTCTAGAGCACTCTGCTCCAAGCTCTACACCTGTTCAATGTACGAGACGATCGGATGCAGTGTCTCGTTGAATAGCGAGGCCGCTTTGTGGCATGAACACTTGCAGTCCTCCTTTTGACTGATCAGGGTACGTGCTGCTTCTGGATGAGTGTTGGGATGACAACTATCCTCTGACGCCTCCTCGTGGTCATCACCATCGTTGTCCTCATGAGCCTCGTCCTTGTTCCCGCTGGTCTGCATGCCTTCACGGTCGCTCGTGGAGGGATGCATGATCTTGAGTGGCTTGTGGACTGAGCTTCTCCGCTCGGTCCCGCGCTTTTGTTCGAGAGAAGCAGCAATCGTGGGACGAAAATACGTAGTCGAAATCTCATCCGCGCTTATGGTAATCTGGATTGCGGAATTTGTAGTTGGCATAACAGGCGAGTTGATCTCCATAGAGGTGCAGGACCTATCTCAGCTCGGGCACAGTTGATTTGAGCCACGCTGAGGTTGCAAACAAGCGGACAGCATGCGGTTCGAGGGGACCGTTCACGTTTCGATTTTTCGTGGCCTCTTCCGCTTGCATACGTCTCGGGCCCGCGATTGTGACGGCATGACGGAAATTGTCAAAAACAACATGACCGAAGACGTTCTGATACGAAGCAGTCACCACTCTGCTCCTTGTGCGGCGGTTCCGCGCACACTCTCAATCTTATGCTGGAGCTCTGCAATATTAGACACGCTCTCCACGAGAACTGCATCTCTAAGCAATCTTGTGAGCGATGGTTTTCCGAATTGGAAGACCGCTGACTCCGTCAGATCGGATCAAGTAGTGTCTCCGGGGTTTCAAGAGTCAATCAAGGATTGATCGGCTCCAGGTCAAAGCCATCCGGCTTGACATATGCGACGAACTGCTGTCCTACAGTAGAGGCTTGACAATGGTCGTGCCGCCGGCGTCTTCGGCCATAGTCATGTCGTTCATTGGTACGTAGATTGGAAGACGGATGAACATCAACGTGTGTTGATCATGAAGCTCAGAGACGGGACCGAATGAGGGCAGGCGTGTGGCGGAAGACCACCTCATGTGTTTTGGTCGGCCCAGATGCGGAAGTGGAGAGACTAAGCGAGGATGCAAACGGAGTGCCAAAAGCGATGGAATCTATAACTGTTAGTCATCGAACCGGTCGGAGAGGCGATTTTCTTGCTGGCGGTCATCTGTCTCCTGCTTATTCACATCCTGATGTGCGTCACTCTGATCCATACCACAAGACTAACTTCAAGAGCATTGCGACGGCGGTGCAGACGGTAGGAGAACGCGACAAACGGAAAGCTGACGGGAGGCTGGCGGTCAGTGCGCAGCCCCACACGTGTGTTTCGTGCAAATGTGGGTCTGGCCATGCACAGGCCGATTCTGCCTTGGCACTGTTTTGATCAACGTCGTCCTTCTCCGGCTTCATGCCACGATACAAGATCAAATCGCAATTCATCTGATTCTTTCATATGGTTCAACTTGCCAACTGCGAGACTTGACCCCGACCCACGAGCGTGTAGGACCATGAACGAGCGTTTAGGCATCGGACTGAGCAGACCTTGACCGACTCTAGGCACTGAGCAGCCACAGAGGATGTCAGATCTTGCATCTGTACGGACATCTGCTAGAAGACAATTGGTAGAGACTTCGGCAGAGAAACAACCCGTGGATGCGAGTGCCTGCCACGCTGCACGTGATGCTGGGTTTGATGCTGAACTCGCCAGCGTCCGGCTGTTGACAGCACGCCCATCCTCCTGTTCTCCTCCGTGCTCAATCACAAAGGCAGCATGCCTTCATCGCTAACTGGCTACACCAGTCTTTCACACAGATTCGTTCCCATAAACCTGCCCTGACATCTTCGTCTGATGTTGTCCTTGCTGCAAGGTGATGGTCTACTGCCTACCCACCTGTTTCCTTGTGTTGTGGCGGAGAGGAGATACTGATCTTCCTTCCTTCGTCAGCCGCTATCGAGCACAGTGCGAAGAACTCACCTCAAGTCTTGTTTCTTCGCCGACGTGTGTAATGATACCACCTGCACGATCACGACGGGTCGGCATGCAAATCGGCACTGCCTTCGCACGGAAGTCCATCCGTCAGAGTCCACCTACAGGCTCTTCTAATCCTCTCGTCTTCTCAACGAAGTCAAAGGCGTGTATTTGACCACGCGCACAGTACTCGGATTGTCAGCTTCTGCAAGCAACCTTGAGCAGTGAAGCGGCCTCCAACTCAATCCGTCATTTCACTCTTCTGATAGATCAAGTTCGACTCGCACTGTGGCTCGCGTCGTGTCGATCACTTCGACACCAACAAACTTGTTCCAGCATCGCACTTACAGCGTCGACCACTTTGCACACTACGCCGCGTGCTCACTTTTGCTCCTTCCAGCATACGACCTCTTATTGCTCGTCCTCAGCAGCATCACCCACGCTCTCGACTCCGTGACTGGACACTTCAATCGAGTCTCGAACCGTCTTCTTGACTATCACCTCGCCGATCCAAAGGACCTTCGCCGAATGCGCCCACACAGCCTTCCGTCCTTGTGCACTCCCGCGAACTCAACAAGCCTCGGTAGCTCACACGCTGCGCGGATCAATATGAGTTCTCCGACTCTGGCCCCCAAAACCACTTCAGATTCTCCGAGTCAATCTTCCTCGGCGTCTACCCAAACATCCGACGCTAGCATGCCGAAGCTGCGTCCTTCTGACGACTACGAGACGATCGACGAGGAACCCATTGGTCACAGTAAGCTCAACCCGTCTAAAACTGCCCAGAAGCTGAATGCTGACTCCACGCACTAGCCCAGAACTCTACTGTCTGGGGGTGTCGCCAAAATAATGTCAACGTGGACGCTCAAGGCGTCGACGAGTCCCGTGTCTTTGTCGTAAAGGTCTTGGGTCTGAACCGGACCAAGACGAAAGCTGATTGGCGGAAGGCGCAGAAAGCATGTCCCACTCTGACCGAGGAGCAGTACATCGAGGCGGTGTCAACGTACGAGGCAGAAATCATGGAACGCCTCGAGCATAAGCACATCGTCCGTCATCTTGAGCATCGCGACGGAGGCTCAACGACCAACCTGATCATCACGAACATCTGCATGGAAAAGCTTGATTGCGACTTCGCAACCTTCCTCGCCGAGGCTTCGGACTCTATCACCATGGCAGAGATCGCCGGATTTATTCGTCAAATCTGTCTCGGTACCGAATATATTCACGGAGAGGGCGTGGTTCATGGTGATCTCAAGTCCCAAAACATTCTCGTCGACAAGAGCACCAACATTATGAAGCTTGCAGACTTCGGTAGTGCGGTAGAGCTGGAATTGGGAAAACATGCCAGCGCTGTGAATGCTTGGACGGCTTTGGCGTGCTTGATGGTGACTGACATGATTGGCAGGATGATTTTGGCGGCACGCCGTACTACATGGCCCCAGAGCGTCTCAAGTGCAAGGACAAATGCCATTACGCTCTCGACGTGTGGGCTATCGGTTGTATTTCTGCATTCATCGCTGGTATTGCTCCGGTATTCCGCACTCCGGCTCTGGCGCTAGCTGTGCAGTACAGAATCTTTGGAGATCTTCCAGATCTCACAGATGACAGAGGTAAGGAAGAGTTTTGTGCGTTGCTTACTGCGGAAAAGACTCAGATGCTCGGCATCCTCGCGACTTTGGGTTGGCAGTCTCTGGAAGGACAAGAAGAATGGCGTGCGGAGGTTGAGGCATTGGCGAGTGTGGAAGCCAGCTTCTACACCGAGGTTCAACTTGAGTTCAAGATGGGGCTCACTAAGAAGCTTGGTGCAGACGGCCTTGCCTTCGCTGAGTCTTGTCTAGCATTGGAGGCCGACGAACGACCTGACGCAGCTAGTCTTTTGGAACATGGTTATCTCAATCTCGAGTCCTAGAGTCTCTGCACCAGCTGAGAGAGGGACAAAGGCTTCGAGCGCTCTACCGACGGGCATTGGAAGCATTACAGACGGCACAAAGTATGTATCAATCTGCACAGATAACAGATCCCATCGAACATCATGGTGGTCTTTCTTCTTCTTCTTCTTCTTCTTCTTCTTCTTCTTCGATCGGTTTGATTAACATGACGGGCCCCAAAATCCGAAACGACAAAGCAGTTGAGATGAGCAACGGGTTTCCGAATCCCTTGATACGGGTTAAAGCTCTCTGGGGCCTCAGCTCGTATTCAAGAATCACGTCTCACAAAAAAGGATGAAGATACACAGTCCATCCTCACCGTCCGAACTGGTATCTAGTCATCTGCTCAATCAAAGACATTTTCCATGATCAAAGAGGCAGCCGCCTGGTTGTCTCGAATGATGTCGCGGTCTACTACTTTTTCTTCTGTTCCCATCGCTAGCTTTGCTTGCATTGATACATAAACTGTTTCCTTCCATGCGCTTTGACTGGTCGCTATTGACTGGACTGGATCTACTGGTTTGATCGCAGAATATCCTTGCTCCTTCCTTCGCGCGAAGAATCTCTGTCATGCTTGACCATCTTCCTGCAAACGATTGCGCGTCTGCCTGCTTTTGTTGCGCATATCTCCACCACTTTTCTTCTTGTCCTCCTGACCATGTACTTCTTATACAAAACTCCTGCATATCGATAGATGTACGTCATCTGTAGCACATTCTCTGTCTGGACTTTTTCGTGGAAGGATGCTTTGAACCGACCTGTTGCGGTCGGCTTCGCATGGACGCTTGACGGTGGAGAGCTTCGTGCTGGCAGTGAAAAGACGCTCACTCATCGTATGCTTGGTGATAAGCATCAGACGGCAACAGCTGAGACTTGCGGGGTCAGATACGAGTATTGCTAGTTATCGCGTGGTGATTCGTCCGCGGCAACATTTCTCAAGATCCATGCATCACTGGCAGCTTCACCCTCCGTACCCGTATGTTCCCATGCTTGTTGTGCAGTATCACACGAAAGCTTTCAAGAACTCAATCTACTTCTTTCTGCCATCCTGCTACTGATGGAGCAATCGGCTCGCCATCAGACGCATTCTTTTTCTCTGATCTTCTCACCTTGTTCCTTCACAGGCGCAAGCCGCCTTACTGCAGTCTGCTCTGGCACTTCATTTCCTCAGAGCGAGTGAGCTAAGATCACACCCCACACCGTCTGTACCATTGACGCTTTCGGAGCCGGACCGAATGTAACAGCAACAACGGCTGGAATAAGCGCCTCCTAGCATTCTACCCAATCATCATACACGCTTCTGAACGATCTTGAACAGAGACAGACAGGTCACACCAAAGAAAGGCAAGAAAAGGTTCTGTCGCGGCGACCAAGTTGAGAAGCACAATGACTTTCAGGTGTGTCATCAATATTACTCATGTCATCTATTTTGATGGAACCTAATGTATTGAAACAGAGACGCATGTTCCGCACCCCCTGCCACGATCACCGTCGGTCACACGCCACACGCTCAGGTCTTCTACGTGTCGAAGAGGCTGCTTTGTGAATCTTCGAAGTACTTTGAGGCCGCTCTGAACGGTCAGTTCAAAGAGGGCCAAACTCAGACCATCAAACTGGAGGACGAGGACCCTACAATATTCCGCACCTATGTCGCATGGCTCTTACAACGCCACCTCGATTCTCAAGACATCCGAAGGGCTCTCCAAGGTTCACAACGCTTCGATGAGCACATCGTCGACCTGATTGTGTTTGCGGACAGGAGAGATGCACGCGAGCTTCTGAATGATGCTATCTCCATGCTTGTGAGCTACATACAAAAAACCAGATCTCTCACTCTCGAAGTCGTCAACCGCATCTACAAGAATCCGCCAAACTCGAGTGATGTCGGAGGGTTGCGCCGTCTGCTAGCAGAGGAAGAAGCGCGTCACAATCTTCTACCCGCGGAGAGCATCAACAAGTGGCATTGCGAGTTTATGGTAGATGTTATCGCGGCCAACAAGTCGAACCGCCGGCAGTCTGGCGCCAGCATGCTAAGCAAAATCGCCTCAGGAGACGCGAAACTATGTAAACTTGTCCACGTGCATTCCAATCAACATCAGCCCTGCTCATCAATCGCTGACAGCATATACCGTACCTCAGTGTCATCACTCCAGCGACGTTCAAACAACGAGCAAAGAGCTAGTTCGTTCTCGCCAGACATCGACCTTACCTTGGATTCAAGCTCAAGTTCGGAGTTCGACTCTGATAGCTAGCTGGTGAGAGATCAGCCACGAGACTTCATCAGTCTTCTAGCACACAGCAAGAAAGGGTCAGGTAGGGAAGTTTCTTTCTTTTCCATGAGAACACTTGAAGGTCCAAAAACAGGGATCAAGGATGCAATTCCAGTGGTTGATTGCGAGACGGAGCACTTAGAGAAACACGAATCGAGACTTGCTTGACAAGCTTTTTATTATCATCGGCAGAGTTTGCAGAAGGATTCAGATGTAGATGCATCTTTACGATGTTGACTGCTGACAACAGAGCTGTCTACCCACAGGAGATACTACCCAATGCGGTGCGCTCATCACTTACACCAAATCACGGCTTTTGCGGATCCTCATCACCGGCAGGCCTATTGCTGGAGTGTGTCATGCTGGACTTACCTGAGAACCTGGAACATTTCGTTGCTCAACACAAATAACGTAGCCGAGCCTTCTTGCTCCATCTTCCGGCGTAATTGTCTGGCAGACATCAAGTACTATCGGCGGTCTGGCGAGTGGGATACCTGTTTCTTTGAAATTATCTCAAGATGCTCTTGGCATCATGTAAACAATTGTCCGGCTTCCCGAATTTGCGTGAGGATCGCTTCGGCGCATCCGTCAGAGCGACCTTCGGTGCCTTCTCGGCTGCCTAGTCCTGACAGCATCCTGCATTATCATAGTCAACGTCCTCATACCGCGGGCATTGATGCGGGACCTGAGCGTAGGGTTGCTGGTATACGGCTGATAGCTCGTAGGTCTACCTCGTGAAAGATACTATCCTTGAGTGTAGCATGTACTATGTTAGATAGGCCCAAGCCTCCCTCCAATGCCGTCGTCGGAATCGTATCGCAAAAGTCGGTCTAAGTAGCTCTGTCAATACTGCTATATCCATCGAAGGCTGATATTTCGTTACAACGACTGGTGGCGTTCTCGAATGTCTTATAATGATGAGTACAGCCATATTATTCCCTTAACGCGTCGAGAGGAACTCTAGCCCGAGCATTTTGTTTGGTCTGCACCGATGCGCCAAGATATTTGCATCTGGTGCCTGTGCTTCAAGCTGGTTGCTGAACTTCCATGTTTCTGGCACTTCAGTTCTGAGTTGATTGACGAAGCCGAGTAAGTCACTGGTTTGATGGGACACGGAAAATAGAATCGTGTCTGCGCCACTGGCTAAGCTACGTCGCTCGGAGGTCGAGCCACAACAATCCTAACAACATGGCTGCATGTCTTGCTTTGCTTCGAGCACCAGGTAGTACAAGTATGATGTCTTGAAAGCTTCGCCACAAGGCAAGTCTTTGGAAGTGTTCGATAACAACTACAACCTGTACTATGGCTTTCGAGTCATTGAACCAGAGAGAACTGGTGCATCCAAGGGGATTTGATGATATACTCATACAAAAGCATTCATGTACGTATCTGCTCCGTCATATCGACTCGTCGACGGGGAGCACCGCCAAACCCAGACATTTGTGCCTGGGAAAGCTCGTAAGTAGATGATAAGGCCGGAAAAGAAGAGCCAGAGCGTACCTATGCCTGGTGGCAAACATCCTCTGAACCATATAATGCTCCTAGAGCTCCGATACGAGAAGCTGCCGAAGTTCAGCGTGCATAATATCTGCGCCTGGCTTGTTGATGCAGGTACTGTCGTCCATGTCACGAAACATTGCCATCGTACAAAGCATGCGCTGGCTCCCGGACGGTACTTCGGTCATCTTTGCCTAGCTGGACCAGATCACCATCAGGTTGAGGAGCTGAGCTATCTGCTCACGACTGGCTGTGGAAGCTTGGACCGACGGAGATTCACGTTGCGCAGAAGCAGCATGGTTGATATCATCTATCCCAGCCACGACCGTGCTAAGGGACAAAATGACAAGCGCAAACAAAAGCATGATAAGATCGAATTGTAGAATTTCATTTGCGCTGGATCCAGACTTCTGATCATGATAGTGCCGTCTTTTGTAACGGTGATCTGAAAGCTCGTACGATCACCGGCGGGAACAGAGATCAGATACAGCATCCCGGCTCATCCACCATGGATGTAGTGGCTGCATCTGCAACGAGGCAAGAAGCAAATTGAAGATTGAGTACCTGAAACTACAGAGTCCCGATCATCTCACTGATTGCCCATCGAAAAACACTCATCGCAATGACAAACTCGACGGCAAAGATTGTGCCGTGTTCTAGTCACAGCGAAACCATCAACAAAGGCGAAAGAGCCTGGTCGAGACCTACCTCAACTAGATTATTGCACTGGCAAGGCATTGACTGCCCTCACGGTGGGAATATCGAGACCGCATTCGTAATATGAGCATGGTCTCCTTCGGGAATCCAACGATGGCCCCCAGGCAGACAGTGGTGGCGACATGAGTATTGCAAGAATCTGACACATTCTCATAATGGTCGTTTTGTCTTCGATGTTGCTTCGCAATTTGGTGAACAATAAGATCAGTGAGATTTTGTCTTCTTATAAATATCACTTGTTGATAAGGCCATGAAGCAATCGTGTCGACTGCTCGCCCCGCTTTCTCTGCATCCAATACTGCCATGGCGTGAACTCTTTTTTGGCTGGATAGTATGCCCCCTCTCTCTCTTCCGACTCTGCTTGCCAAAATCTTGTTCCAGATGACTTTCCTGTCCATAATGATCCTCTTGATGGCATCTCCGTAGTGTAACATGATGAGATATGAATCCCCATTCTTGCGTGAACTCATTGCAAGCGTTTGGACCTTGAGTTTGCGCTTTATGTGTAGACTGCTTGAACACTGCTGTAGACTGTGCCATCAATCCTCTGGTCGAATACCAAACGTCCGTCAAAACTCATGCCAAAGTGTTGTTCAAGACGGTAGTACGTCTGGCCGTGTGCCACTCGTTTCTTGTAGTACTTTGCGGGGATGGGCTTCGGATCCGTACTTAGTGCGCAAAGAATGCGTGTGTCGGTGGTCAGCTCATACTCTTGGGGAGGCATCTCCGCGTCACTGACAATGATCTCGATACTGCTTGCGGGTCCGTATCGTTCGCCTGGCAAGAAGTCTTCGGTCATCTCGACTACCACTGGTTCATCGCTTGGCATATTCTGTCCTCGTACCACGTACCAGGTGATTTGGTTCCTTGCTCTAAGCTCCTTGGTGATGCGATCGGTGAACCGGTTCTTAAGCGAATGTTTCGAGGGGTTCCACTTTTCGCTGCAGGCTACTCCGTAGTGGCGTCTTGCTTTTCGGCTGACCACAAGGTCTTGATCGCGTCCTGCCAAGACAGCGCCTATGACCACCGCCGTCCAAGAGTGTTCGGGCTGCATGATGATGAATCTGGACCCCTCCTCGATCGCCGGCTCTGACTGCTGATTCGAAAGAATGTAGGTGGGTGGAGGATCCTCATCGGCGGGGCGTGTCTTCAAGCAGCGATAGAGATAAGCGGAAGTTCCGAAGCCTCCTACCAGGATGAGGCCCTTGGCGCTCTTATTGTGAGCAGCTAGCATATTACGTTGCCTTTCGATCAGCTCGATTACCTTGTCGACAAGTGGGCGGAAGATCTCCGAAACGTCAGCGTTGGTGAGAGTGATGAAGGACCCAACGATCCCAGCCGCAAGGTTGTCTGCCACACCTGGGAATGGAACGTTGAACTGGCTGTCGTCGAACTCCGTTTCAGAGTCCATTGGGTCAAAGTTGCGCTTGACATAGTCCTCAAAGTACTTGTGCGCGACAGCCCAAGCAGATGGACTTTTGTCGCAAAATGTCTGAAATTCTTCTGTTCCCATACGACGCCTGACCAGATCCTGAAACTTGAGGTTGAGGAACACATTGCCGCAGAGTGCTCCAATCCCTGGAGCCGATTCTTTCAAGCGCAGTGGAGAGACGGAAGAAACTTCGGAACTGAGAAAAACATTGTCAGTGATTTCGAAGCAAGAGCAGTTTCATGGACAGAATTACGAAGCCAGATCGACCGTACCACCTCCACAGTCACATATGATGAAGTTATCGCCTGCCATGCAGAGCTTTTTCTGTACGTCGATTGACTTGATAGCGTAGATAGCGGCAGCCTCCGGCTCGCTGACCATGAACGAATTTTTGCCCATTCCGGCTTTCATGGCTGCTCTCATGGTCGCATCCTTGGCTGCGTCGGACCAGACGGCTGGCACTGTGATCACAATGTCAATTTGTATGGTTGCCATCATCATAGGGAATCGTTTCTCGAATCGTTTCTTAACATGACTGTAAAGTGCAGTCAAATAGTCAGACACAGCTTGTTCGGCTGACTTGTCCCAGTGCACAAGCAAGTTACTAAGGTCTTGTCTGGAAACGTAAGAAGGGAATTTTTGGTGGCGGTCGAGAAGAAGTTTCATGCAACGCAGGCGAGATTCGTTCGGCTTGATTTGAAAGCCCCAGCGAGGAGGGTCTTTGGTGATGATCGGATTGCCAGAAGATGTCCGTTTCACGCCAGCGCCAGATGGTGTCGACTCGTAGGTCAATTCGGAAGGAACCTTTTCGGAAGTGATGTTGTTTGATCCAGGCCAGCTACGATAGTTCGTCATCACGTGAATTGCGAAGTGCCTTTAACACTTGCTTTGTAATGACTTCAATCTCATCAGCAGTCTCTTGGCTGCCACCGTAGGTAAAAAGTCCAAACCAACGATCAAACGATCTTGAGACATGTCTGAAGGTTGCATCGTGGAAGCTTCGGTTGTCAGATAGCTCTGTCCGATACCAAGTACGGCCAGCACACAGATCAGATAGATAAGAGTGGGTGGAAGAATGGCAAATGAGAGGAAAGATATAGGAGAAAGGTATGGGGTGGAGAAAAGGTGATGAAAGAAACAGAAGAAAGTTGGATACAAGAAAATGTGATCGTTAGTGTATGCTGAAGCGTATCACCTGCGAGCGCTAGTGAAAGCAATTCTGATGACTTTCAGTCTTTACCACTGAGCCTCGAAGCACCTTGTGAACAGAATTATCCGTCAACACGCCGAGCACTTCTAGGAAACCAGTCCTACTCTACGTGACACTACTACTTCACTCTCTCCACACAACGCACTTTCACTCACTAGCAGCCATCAGAAGTCACACTGGACTACCTTCTTGCTCCGAGGTCCTATCATTCATTCCAAGTCGCGTCAAAGCGTGCCACTGTCACATCACCAGAGCTTTTGCACCAAATCGCTTGATTATCTTGCTCAAAGCACCACTTGAGAATTTCGCTTTCATCTGATCTCCACCGGGACGATGCCACCTCGCTATCTTGGTATCCTCGGTAGACTGAGCCAGCCAATGCAGCCTGACGAATCGTGCTCAAAAGATGAGCGGTCGCGGTGAGATTCCTTCCGAAACTAGCTCTGTGGTCATAGGCTGATGTGTGTACAGACAATGCAGCGTCCGAGACGAACAGCCTCAGCTGCAAGACGACCAGCGCGAGAAAGCCTGCCAAGGTTGCGTAGACATGGCAGCATACGCCGAACAGGTCGAGACGCAGCTCAAGATAGAGAAGAAAGCAGCGAATGAACTATATCAGATCTGTATCCGAACTCGGTTGAGCAAGTCTCGTCTCAAGGACAGCATCGAACAGAAAGACATGGAAGTTCGTCACCTCCAGAACGATATCAGCGAGAAAGCTGCCGAGATTCAGCAGATCCGAGCAGAAAACCTACGCTACAAGAGAATTATCTCCGCGTTCAACAAGACCAGCAAGCAAATTCCAGACACTTCCATCCAAAAAGACATGGAGGCAACTTTCTGTTGTATCAGAGACTGGGCTTTAGACGTGGTCCGCAAAGAGCAGCTTGGTAAGTACGATCAGCAAAGGTGAGACGTCTTGACCATGCCAACTGACCCTCACACCTCAAGAGCTGAGGCCCGAGCCGGAACTTGCTGAATGGCTCTCGACGACAGTGCCAAAGTTCAAGGACAATGCGGCTGGTCTCCAGGTCAACAGCCTTGTCGTCGGCCTTTCAGAGATGCTTATATCCCTCCTGGATGATGGCCACGTTTTTGGGTACGCGTGAAATGGCGTTGTCGCTGAGGCGAACAACCTACACAGATCGATGAGAGGTAAGTGCGAGTTCCACTGCTGGTATGTGACACATCTAAAGGCTTCCAGCGATCAAAGCTGGCAAGCAACAAAGAAAGCAGTGGATTATAACGACCAACGAAATCCTCGCCCATGACAATGCGTCTGCGAAACAGGCTGCAGAAGACTTCTTGGAAGTATTTGTGACAGAAGCAGAGGAGATAGTGTCCAGAGCTTGCAGCAAGCCCGTGAGCTCGGAAGCTGCAAGAAGACTGAGAAGAGCAATGCAGCCTCGCATAGTAGCCCTTCGAGCACTACAGTTCCAAGAAGCCGAATATCGTTTCCATCTTTTCCACATCCCTCGCGATGGTGAGAAGATTGGTTTCGACACAAGCACCATGGAAGACGTCAACGGGTATGCGATGGGGGACGTAGACGGATGCGAAACCCCGTCGCTCGAGACAATCTGGTTCCCTGCCTTGATCAAGAGAGAAGTTGGAGAGAACAATGACAAGGTGAGTTTGTGTCGATGCGAGCAATGGTATACCGCATCTGCTGACATGTGTTTATAGGCGGAGTGGACAGTGGTCAGTAAAGCAAAGGTACAGGTAAGAGTCTGACCGATGAGGAGAAGCCACCAATCAAGAAAATCAACACATGTGGCTGGCTGGATGGAAAGACATAGAACAGAGATGAAGCATTGCGATTTGGGAGAGGAATTTGCCGCGGAGGCAGAAGATATCTTGACAGATCTTCGAGATCCAGTAGGTCTGTCGATTTTCTGCTCCATGATCAGCGTGTCGATCAGGAGCGGAACACAAGTTGCGGGAGATGATGGCTAGCAGCTTTGAACTCTTTCATGCACACCGGTGCCCACATGTTTACGCCAGCGTACCCGTCCGTCCCGTAACATGAACCCGAGACCTGACGACGACCTGTCACATATCTAGACAAGAACTGAAGGCATTCTTGCGTCCGTCGAGGCCGCACATCAATAGTTGAGCTACAGATGGACAGAGTTGGATCCTATTGACGAAGCTTTTCTAGATCGAAGGAATGTAAGCACAGCGCTCGTGTACAAGATTGTGCGCTCCGAATCGACAAGAACTCGCGGTAGGTGTTGATATAGATCATCAACACAGAAAGATCGTTGCAGAGTGATGCTATACGTACGCTACGGAATTTGTCAGGAAGAAGCTTGTCAAGCTACTGTGCTATATACAAGCATATTTATGCCTGCTTTCGCATTTCGCTATTTCTTCAACCAATAATGTCAGTCCGATTGCTGCGTCATTTCTTCGTACGACCGCACTTGAAGTCTTCGCTTGTTCTCCCGCCGAAGTGATTCAGACTTTGTAAAAGCTCAATGAGTACTCCAGAGTCGAAGTTCGAGGAACCCCATACTGTAAGTGAGCGTAGCTGGAGCACCTCGAACAAACGAGCTTCGCCAAATCTACGGTGAGAATATCTTCGCCACAGTACGAGAGTGAGCGTAAAGAAGGTTGAATGAATGTAACGTCATCGATGTGTTCCGGTCCCGTCCGTGAGAGAATTATCAAAGATGTGAGTGTTCCGAATTCGAGTGCCTCAAAGGTGAATATTGGCTTGTGTAACGAAAGGCTTCGGACCTTTTTGGCGAGGAGTTGACGTCTTGATCTGCAAGGGAGAGTAGCGAGGGCTTCGATGGTGACGGGAAGGTAGGGGAAGCAAAGTGTGCCAAGACAATGGGTGTGTCTTACTTTCCCTGGCAACACGCTACAGCTGGAAACCTTTGCGTCGTGGTGATCACGTGTGATCGCGTCGACGACGCCTGTCCCTCCCTCGCCTTGACTGACATCTCTTCGAGAAGGTACTCACCAAAGTCTTATGCAGCTGCCTTTGCGAGCCTCCCTTTACGTCCCTGTCTACTCGAATCAATCCGTCATTGACCTCTCTTGGTCCATTTGGCATCTGTTTTTACATGCCATCCTGGTTCAATCGATACAGTGAGTTACTTGCGCCTTCCCAAAAGCGCGCCCTAACAATTGAGTCACAAACCAGGCCACGATGGACCAGGCATTTCGGATCTTGGATCTGCCCATCGAGCTGATCAAACAGATCTGGATTGACACCGACATCGGCTTTGACAAACATATCCTCATGGCTCTCCGCTCGACTTGCAGACTCATCTGTGAACTTGTCACACAGCAATTCGACCGAGTGTCCTTCACTACCATCTCCGTCCTCATGACACGACGTTCTCTTCAGGCTTTGATCGATATCTCGAAGCACTCGCGTATCGGACCTCAAATCGGGGTCGTCGCTCTTACTCCACTCCGTGCCACTCCAGAAGGCCTGCAGGCCTTAACACTAATCGATCATCCGATTCACCAGGAAGGCGACCATCCAAACACCGAAGTACTTGACGACGCTGGTCATCCCTATCTGAAGCGCTACGAAGAAGAGTTGGCACTCGACCAATCTGGTGATGCTGCTAGCCTCCTTACCAAAGCTTTCATGTCGCTCGACAGATATGGCTATTGTCTTTACTTGCAGGTCTCTGACGATGAAGCGACTTGCGTTAATGCTCAAGGTTGCTTGCTTATCCAATCTGACCGGCAGAATGAGGATGATGATATATGGAGGATGCACTGGGTACAAACCATATGAATTTTGATCAAAGCAGTAACCGAAAGTGGTTGTCAACTTGGAGGATGGTCTTTCACAATCTTGAACAACATCGATCCCATGGATGATAGAAGCTTCTGGAGCGATGACCTCGATGAGGATTTCGACCAGCTTTCTGCCGACATAACTGCTTTCGAGGTCGATGTTGGCCATCACGACACAGACGCTGTGCCCAAGGTTGTCAAACAGGTTCTTTCACGGGCAAAGAATCTTGAGACGCTGATACTCGAGCAACTTGGCCCTGATTCGGTCGACTTCTCTAGAATCTTCGAATCCATATCATCAGGCTCGCTCAAGGCGATCAACATAGCGAACTTACGCTGCACCGAGTCAGACCTGATCTCGTTCCTGAGTGAACACATGTCGACCATCGAGCGTCTTTGGCTAGGTAACACTTGGCTCGTGGGCTCTTGGAGATCCCTAGTCTGGTGGATCAGATCGAATCTCACCGCGCTCCACACTTTTGGTATGCAAGATGTCGACAGCAACTATCAGTCAAATGACAACGGCAATCCAGTACCTACCTGCTATCTCGATGAGACAGAGGACATACAGGATGCCCTCGGAGAGCTTTTGGCGGTTCCGAAGGGAAACAAGGCGAACAAGGCTTGAGACAGGTATTCTACTAGTAGGCTGAGGAAAGGTTCGATAGATGGCGGGAGCGAAGCAGCGGAGGACCATTCTACACTCATGAATACGAGTGCCGAGACCAAAGGGTATATCCTTATTGAGAGTAAGGTACTGTAAGATTGCTCTGACAGGGCTCGTAACAGTGCAGCAATATAGGATTCAGAGAAAAGTTGCTCAACCGCAGTTAACAAATCCACATCCAGAAAGATCAGGAAAAATCTGACCATGACTTTGTCGGTACTTCACATGGAGAGTGACATGTTCTACGCTCTCGTTTCAGAGCACTGCGGCAAAGCGATATAAAGAACATTTAGCGATTCAGAAGAACAAGCACCGCTTGATCCGTCATACGTGGGTAGTTAGAACATGTGGGGCGGAAGATGAGTTACACAGACCAACGAAGCAGAGGAGAGCAGTTGAGCCAAACAACACCATCTCTTGGGTTGGCCTCTTTGCTGCAGAGCACTCACGAAAGCATGTCTGTTATAACGACTCTAGCTGATTGTAGCTCCTATAGGTGGATAATTGTGGCTGTAATACTCTCAACAAGCCCCCTGTGTAAATGTCGTATCGCATCAAGGTACCATCGCAAAAACTTCTCTCCCCTGCCAAGCATGAGGTCCATACTTTGATTGCTAATATTCAAATCCACCGAACTCCCGCTGATCCATCCGACACGCCTCCACCGGAATTTTAGAGTGAAGAAGGACTGGTCAAGTCCCATACCTTGTCAATAACGTTCATGAGAGCATCCATGCACTTCACGCTTTCTTCCACAGGTGGTCAACATCGGCGAGAGCCCGTACCATATCATTCGCGCGTACTATCGCCAAAGACACAGCGGCCTGCAGCGCGACTGTTTACTCAGGTGAATGTGGTGGTGATCGAGGCCGATAGACTCGTCTCGATGTCCTGCCATCAATCTACACGAGGCATTGGTACAAGGATCTCGAAAGGACTAGCGTCCTCGTCATGCGATAACCACAGAATCGCATAAGTCTCACTAGCGTTCCAGAGGGAAGCAAGTGAGCCTGGCAAAGCCTACCAATGACTTGATAAGCCCATGCAGGGTCATCCGTAGCACTCGATTGGACAAGCTTCCGAACATGAGACTAATGGTGAGTCTGCGTTCTATCATCGCACCATGCCTACTCAGGCACTTTTGCCGAGCGGATGACAAGTCGTTATCAGCTCGCGTCTGACCCATGCAGTGAATATGCATGGGTAGAGGAAAGAGTCACACAAGTGTGCTGCAGCACGCTTGTTGATCATCCGTGGCTTAGAGACATAGTGGTCTAAGAAATCCAGAGCCTCTCAACTTTTCGGCCCTTTTCCAAAAACATTTTGCCTTGACTCACCATTCCGGAACACAAGAATGTCTTACTCCAAAGGCATTTGCATTGACAGCGACAATGAATCTCTTGCAACCGACACCGGGATCGAGTCCGGGGATGAACTAGTGATATCTTCATCCAGGAAAATCCCAAAGGAGGGTGCCAGAAAAAGGCAGATCATCGCTCATTACACAGTAAGCTCTCCGAAAGGTTTTCCGCATGCACGGGATTGGCCTCTTACGTGATATCAGGGTCAGGAACGAGCCAACGTCACCCACAAAGTTGACCCTTAGCGATCAAACACTACACCCTAGATTTCGCATAAGTCTTGACTGTTTCTACACAAGACAATCCTCGCTTGGATGGAGACCTCGGTGATAGTCGCTTGTCGCTGCCGTTGCCTACATAGTCATTCGCAGAGACATACTTTTTCCTGGTCTTGATCACTCGAATGCACGGGATGCGTCTGTGATCGCCATCAAAAGTGGGTAACAAACTTGTCACGTTGGGTCTATACAGAGCTGCCTTCTAATTCATGTACGGGTGACGCTTTGGACGGCGATCGATCATAGATCGCATTGATAAAGATAGTTCAATCGTCAGCAGCGTGTACTATGTATATCATGCAACGCGACAGGCGGCTCGAACGGGGTTGCACGAAGCTTCCTTGTTGTGACCTCGTGCTCTGACCAATACAAGCGGTCTATCGTGTTCAACTCGCGCAACGACGATGGTCAGACCATCAAGGATCTGGTGACCACGGTACGGTGTAGCGATATGGAAAGCGGCTACGTCCACACACTACACCCTGAGGCGGGATTGCGCAGCGAAACGCAGTTGTGTCGACGTTGGCACATCTGGGCAAGTCCGCGGCGTTCGAGTTGGGATCAAGTCAGCGGGTAGCCTCGTCGATAAGACTAAGGTGGACTGGATCGGGCGGACTGAGTAGCCGATTTGTATTGCTTAGCGTGCTGTTCGGGTCTCGAGCCAGCTTCTTATCTATATCATGTTCAGCGACTGTACTGAGGCCTCCACGCTTGACAGGACTCTTCAGCTGAGGTGGCTGTCTGGGATGTGAATCTTGTGTTGCTCGGCTGTACTTTAGATAGGGAGTTTGAAGCACCTTGAACACAGTTGTCGGGGGTAAGGGGCGGATTATGATTGAAATGTGCAGCCGCTGGTACTTTCATGTAACTCGTGTGGCTTGTGCCATGGTTCTCGCTACTTGTGCAAGCCACAATCATGTCAGATAATTCACCTTCCTCTGCTAATAGCACTATCGGATCTGCCGTATAAACAAACAGTCTTGTTCCCCTTTACGTTTTCACAAAAAAGAAGCTGCAACGACGATCACGTCGCTACCAGAGCTTCATAAGCCATAAGTCTGTCACGTCTGCTTGGTAAGCTGCGCTCTTCGTTGGATACGATAACCACAAGTTTGGCGCTAACTATTTGTATGATTTGTTCCAAATATTCCGACAGCTTTCTTGGCTACTTTCATCCAGTCTTACGAAGATGCAATTGCGATCGCTTCTATATGGACTGCCCCAGATCCTAACAACACCCATGGACAAGAGACCAAATTCTGGGAGAGCTCCAAATCATCCGATCGAGTAACCTAGCACTTACAAGGTCGGCATCTCCGAGCTCGCGAATCCTGTCTGGGCGAGGATATGCTCAACTCGAAGATACCCTCGATCTTTCGATTGTACAGATGCTTGCACGAATGATAGATCTTTCATGAATCAGTAAGCTGGTGTTTGGTACTCTCGCTAGCATCCGTCAGCTCCGCCACGGCTCTCCGTATCCTCGTTGACACCGCGGCATACAAATCGTTGTTTCCTTTACGATCCAAACACTGCATCGTCAGTTGAAATTCATCGAAAAGTGATGATGTTCCTTACTGTGGCCAAAAGCACGTAGATATCCTTATTCTCAGTCGCGGCCATGATGGCTTCATGTACTCTGTCAGACAAACGAGCCATGTTCAGTTCGCTTCTTCCGTGATTCGATTGATTTCCAGACCCTCGATCTCCTGAGGATTTCAAGCCAGCAGAGTACGCCTCTAACAGGCTCTCTGCCATTTTTCTCACTTGCGGGCGGGACAAAGTCCAGAACGTGTCGTCCAACCTGTCCCAGCATTCCTGAGTCTTCTCCGTACATAATCGCCGAAGTCGGATTTGAAGAACACTCATTCGATAATTTGCTCTTTGTTCCAGATGACGCAATTTTTCGCTATCTCCATGGCGGTCATCGTGACTACCTATGCATAACCCTTCTCCAAGAGCCTTTCTGATGCTGTTCAGTAACGGCGATAGTGATTGCTCCAGAGACAACTCATCTTGACAATTGACTGTCATTAGGGAACGGAGTAGAAAGTCAGGCGAGCCAAGCAAGTCGTTCTGTATCATGGGAGAAAGACTCTGCTTCACTTCTCCGATTGCAATCTTCAGATCACGGATACTTTCTGGACATTTCGAACCAGTCACAAAGTCTTTCCAGGCAGTCAAAGAGATGTCAGAGAAGATCTTCCAGAGCTTCGCGGTCAACACTTTTTCGAGCAGCTCGAGATCGTCAAAGCTGTCGGTAGTAACGTAATTGGCAAAATGGTTGTGCCAAACCCCAGGCCTTTGAGGCGATGACAGTAGATCCGGTGTACTTTGCATCCTCTGATAAATTCGTTGAATGGTTATGTGGTCATCTTAAGAATTGTAGTAGGTGGAAGATATTTTGGTGAGGAGGTAGAAATCAAAAGAAGCGGAGTGAAAGAAGCAGCGTGTCAATGTGAATTTCCCTTACTTATGTACTCATCAAAGCCCGAGTGCGACGACTTTTCCAATCTTTGGCCATGTCCGAGCGGGTCTCAGGCTCTCAGCACGCTTTTGTGTGAGCTAGTCTAGGTGCATACCAACTAGAGGCTGTGAAGAATGGGCGCACAGTTGTGCACAGGTTCATTCAATGCAAGCGGAAAGTATGCACGGACTGCACGCACGCAGTACTCACCATGTAGCTCGGAAAGAATGTGTTGATGAGCTGCACAAGAGCTACATAACCTGCCTGAGAGAACTTCCCTAGACCTTAATGATATCGCTAATTGAAACGACCGATCTTCGACCATGGACACAGAAAGAGTCACTCGTGTATGCAGTGCTACATTTGAGTCCGGGTCAAGGCTACAAGTGCGAGAAAAAGATCACCGCTCATAGTCATCTGTAATAAATTAGATGCCACTTATCTCCTCAGAAAGTCGCGCGAGATCATCTGCCCATTTTTAAGCATGATTTTTATACCAACCAAGAACCCCATCAATTGGGGGAGCCACTTTCCTATATCCTGATAGCGCTGAGAGCATTTCCCGATGGCTCAACACATCTTTGTCGCAGTTTCCCACCCAGATACTTTGAGGAAGTCTGTCATCTGAGCGCATGTCATGGAACTCGCTTAGACGTGAGCGGTGATAACCCTTTTCTCTGCCCAATATCCCAGCAGACCACTGGTGAGACGACCGGTTAGATCATAAGAAGACTCGTCCCTTTGTCAGTTAAGCAACACTTATCAGACCTAGTGAAGGATTGTCAAAGGACACTGCAGGTGAAAATCCTAAGCTGAGCCGTACCGAGCTCCCCAGTGTTGATCTTGCATGCATATTGGGAAAGATCTACAGCTTTTCTTCGAGGAACAGTGTCGGTAGGTGCATCATGCAGCGGCTTAGCTAGTCGGTGGTGGTGTCCCAAGCCATTGCTCATCTATGACCTGCGCATTATAAGCTGCATGCAGCTCTCCGGAGCAGATATTTCCGTCGAGGACTCATCCTTGTCTATACTTGTTTATTGTGTGCCACGAGAAGTCGATTGTAAGGCTGTATGGCAGATATTGCATCCGAGAGAACAGTCTTCTTGACGTATCATACTTACGAACTCTATCTACGCTATGCTTTTCGCCTCTTGCGGTTCCGACTGAATAACGTTGATGCTGTAGGCATGCGAATGCAAGCCCCATGGTTGACATACTGGCTGGCGTTTATTCATTCTCATCGAGCATGCACATTACGTTTAGATCAGCCTACAAGTCTTAGTCACGACATCAAGTGCTCCTAACTTTGAAAACTTTTCCTTGGTATTCTTTACCCACTACGAAAGTAAGAGCGTTTGCATGTGTAGATCTTGCGTAGTAATGACCATAGGTGGATATAGGCATCTAGACGGATTCTTAGAGAGGTCAAACGATTTTTACACAGTCAGAAAACAGGAAATGCATCGAGACTGCCAGACAAGGTATATGTGCTTCCTGAACATTCCCCATACACAATGTGTCAATAGTTGACAAAGAAATCAATCAACGTAAAAATTACTACCTATCACTGGTTCATGATGATACAGACTATGTTTGATTAGCTTGATCAAGCGTATTGACGATTCATGCAGAATCTGTAGGCTCATGACTTTCACTAGTGCTAGAAGGTCCAACAGCATGTATACAACAGTTTGAGTTGACTCTACTCGGCTATCGATCAGCTGTTATCGCGTGACCACAAAATCGAACTGCCAACCTATGAGGCGTGGGCACCATATCCTTATTAGGTATCGAGCCTGATGCTTCCAACCAGCCTTCGTGCACGTGGGAGGACCAGACTCCAGAAATCCGAAGCCTAGAGCCTTTCTCGATTGCTGCGAATTGGATTTGTCGACTTGCTTATCTTCATACCGGTCACTTCCCAATGATGACTTTGACATCTTTCCCCTCGTGCACATATTTACGACACGCTCCTCATCCGTCAGCCCTTCATAGACAGTGCTGTTGCCACCAATTAAAAGATAAGCGATTTCTTGCAGTCTACCAAGCACAATTTTCCACGCAGGGACGCAGTTGCACTCGCGAGGCGATGTATCGGGAAGTGCATGAACTGGGTCTCGCTTGGGGATCAGACGGAAGGAAGCGTCCTCACAAAACAACCTTGTAACACATTTTTTGAGGAGATGTTTAGCGCGCAGACCGAGCAGCTAAACACTAGTCCGCTTTGTTGCATACGATCCGGCAGGTTCTCAGATTGATCCTTGGTGAAGGCACTGACAGAGGATATATATAAGTTCTATCCCTTAGGTCTCACGATCTTGTGTTCTTAACTATCATCCAAACTGCCTTGGTCTGCAGAATTCGTCCACGCCTACAACTACCATCAGTCATTCAACACGATCAGAGCCTCACCCCGATTCGTCAGACCATCAACCAGTCGGATATTCGCAAGTCAGTCAGCGGAATCTTCGAAATGTGAAACACATTTCTAATCCGTGGCGTAGAATGTGCGAGCGAGACGTTCATCGATGGTCCATGTGCGGGTGCACCCCGTGGGAAGGTCCAATCAAACCTTGCAGCAAGAAAGGCACTCCCGAATGCAAAGGCGTCATAAACAGACCCATCAACACCTTCTCGGGCTGGTGTGCTGATCATAAGCCATGAGGCTGGCGAGGATAACATGTATTTATCATCGAAGACGGTGGAAAGGATTCTGTGTCTATGTGACTGTTGACGGGAGCACGTTGATGATGTTGAGAGGACATCAGAGGTGTGATTGCGCAGCCTGAGTTTATTTTGGTCGCGACAAGAATTCGGCTCGTACCTAGTTTCGTATCCGGATATAACCACTAGATATTCGTGAAACTGCTTGCTATCTCAGATCTCTTGTATCGTCTCCTCCGGTTCCTCTGACTAGATCACAGCTCCTTGGTTCGTTGACCAGTGTACGGTCTGATGGACCGTATACGCCAAGGGAGCATGACTTTGGAGCTGGGATATCTACAAAATGCCTCCGGATATTCATCTTCACCAACTTGCTTCGCATCTCCCCACGGATGGAGGCCTTCTGCTCTCAGTGCTATATGAATATTTAGGACGGAAAAAAAAATACAATCGGTCTGATGCTATGTTCATTCGCTCAATTCTGAGAGTCGTTCTAGTGCCCGTTGATCTGCTTCTACATTGAATACCGCATCTTTGTAGATCCATTTGGGCACCGACGGCGAAGTCTGGGTACCAATCTTTCCGGCATACCCGAAGTCGATAAGCACTATGGCTCCGTGTTTGTTTTTCATCACGTTGCTCTGGCTCAGGTCACCATGAGAGAAACCGGCTTCGTGCAACTGATTTACGGCTTCTCTGACCTCAGACAGACGTTGCAGAAGCTCGTTTGCCTCGAGGCAGAACAGGTATTCTAGACAATAGCCAAATATTCCCTGATCGTCGAGCAATGGATGATCGTCCACCTTTGGTATTGGTAGTGACCGAGCAATCGAAGTCATGTCCTGTATGATCTTAAACTCATGCTGCACTCGGAAACGAAATTCCTCTCCAAGATGGGCAAGCTTAGCTACGGGGTATGGGCCTGTATGAGAGCATCTCAGCGCAGCATCCGCCCCGCAGTTGATGAACATCGACTCGCGCCAAATATTGGACATCTCGAAGCCTAGGTTGATTTGCTCAAATTTGCAATCTGCCCTATTCTGGAGTTGGGTGATGTCAGGATATTTTGCTGAACCGCTCCAGATGATGGAGTAGGGCTTGTTGTGATGTTCGATAATGCATGTATAATAGCCAGCCTTCTCGGCTCTTGACGGGGGCGAAACAAACGTAACTATTTTGTTTGAAGAATTAGCCATTGGTGCACAGTGAAAACTAATAAGACTAATAGAACATACACTGTTCTGACGAAGTCTTTGCAACGCAGGGACAATCCTGATGTTCAGCCGTGAGTGAACCTGGGATTGAAGCGTTCAGGACCTTTCGGAGCATGATCAACAGCTGGTCTACAGCCCAGTGAACGACCCTGGCCATCCTTGGTAAACCAGACACCGGAATATGGTCTAACTCAACGAGATGAACAGTCCTAGGAGAAATCGTCAGATGTATCACACAAGTCGACCCACAAGAAGAACAGACCTCGAGGAACAAAATCGCAACGGTTGAGGATGTTGGGAAACCCTTTGGTACTTTTCTTTTTCCAAGACTGTTTTGTCACGTGCCGCAAATCAGCCATGCTGTGGCCATCCAGATTAGGCGAGGTTGATGAGCTAGCCGTACAGCCACGGGGCTGCAAGCCAAACTAAATTTTTATATGATACTCGTCTCTTTGTCAATCAGGGGAATGCCGTCCATGACTCTGCCGCAGGGATAGCATACATTATGAGGTTCCCAAAACATTGCGTCTGAGGACGCGATCGCCCAACAACCTCGAGGAGTGTGCTTGTCAGCCGTCAACTCTTGGCACTCGAGTACTAATCCCAGGAAACAGGAGCTGCCGTCATTCTATGATGTACTGGTCTGTTTGACATGCCTCTCGAAACGGGCGTCTGACCGTCAGAAAAATGTCTTCTCCGCGGGGAAGAATAGATTTTTGGCTTAAAACCGCCGCGATTTACAAATCTTGCCTTACAGGCCCAAGCTCGATATGCTGCGAACATTTCGACTCTTGGTAGAGCAAGTATCATGAAGAATGATGGAAAGTACGAGTTCCGAGGCGAACATCTTTAGGTGGAGAATCTATTCTCATTGATACAACATAGTGCATATTGGCGATTTGATACGCGATCAGGCCTAAGACTGTCGATACTGAATCGGCGATGTCATTACTTACAAGATGTAGCTATTATTGCGTTCGATTCTCATCGAATGAGCTTCTAGGCGATACATGAGGTATAGCAGAGAGTTGACACTCCCGCGCGCTTTGAACCTGAACTCAATATCAACCGACGCCGGTTTGGAACGTATTAGTAGGTTGCTACCTAGCACGAATTGGCTGGATCGCAGTCCTTTCTAGCTTACGGACGAAGTATTTGCGGTGAATGAGATTATGTAAGGTTCCTATATGAGGGGTGGAAATGTTTGAGGGTTTTGTATATGGTACAGGACAGCATCCGCACATATCATCATCATTTTGCACAGGTCGTGGTGTAGATCAGACTAAACAACCAGGTTGCCACTTGACTTTAGTTTGACATTACTCTCTTGATCCCACGCGAGACATAGACTTGCATAGACCTCTTGGTAATGGTTTTACTTGTTGACCTCTCGACACGTAGCTTGGAATTGCCTGACATTATGTTATTCGTTTGTTTTCCTGGCGTCATCTTCAGCTGTCCCCGTCTAAACAACTCTACATTCACTATTCCTGCTAAGTAAGATATTATGCAAGGCTCACATTACTCACGTGGCTTTTCTATCTGTCATAGCGTTCAAAGGAGTTATCACCCATGGGTTCTTATAACCAGTCTTACTCCTCTGTTGAGCAGTCTCAGGTCGTGGTCACCGATCTGTCGTCCGTTTCTATATCTCGAGGTAAACACGCTTGAGATCCTGCTCTGACTGAGAACTCCATTCTTGAGATCCACACTGACAGCGAAACCAGAGGATGACAAAATCTCGACCCAGAGCTCAAACAAGCTCGAGACCTGATTCTGGCGATCCGGAGAGACTTGGCAAGGCGTCACCGCCCAAGCGCATCACTAGACCATCCATATCGCCCTCTTCTGTCATCACCAAGACGAACGGAAGCGGCTTCCGTGCAGCGAAGACACCTAGGGTGAGCATCGAAGCTGGCGATAATTCTGACAAGATTACGATCAACAGAATCACAGTCAATGAGATCAAAGAAGAGCTCAGACAGAAAGGAGTTCCAGTTCCTAACGGGAAGAATAAATCGTTCCTCTTCGAGCTTCTAGCAGAAACAAGACGGAAGCAAAGTAGGATCAGGGACGAAGAAGAGAAGTTGGCTGAGCTAAAGATGCTGCTCGCTAAGCACGGGAACCCCTTGGAACCTAAGCTCATCAAAGCCATCGAAAAAGCCTACATGGTACCTAAGGCAAGGAAGGACCAAAGAAATTCACCTGCTAAGGTTGGCGAAGCTTCGCAGCAAGATCGAGTCCGCTGTAGCCGCACCAAACAGCCGAAAGCAAGCAAAGCGTCGTCTGGGCATACGACGTCAGCTAGATTAGGATCTAGCATCACTCAGTAAGCTTCTTTGCAGATGATACAACAAAGTGCTGATGATGGAGACAGTGCTTCGTCCACCCCGCCTAAGATTCTCGTTGATCCGAACAGCAACACTCCATACGATGCTATGCTCTATTGTCAAGAACCACTTGAGAACATTGACAAGTTCTATCATCTTCGAGTAAGTAACTACATGTTCGCCCGCTGCCACTTCTTGTTACTTTGCTGCACTTCTTTTGTCGACTGCATCGATGATCTCGTCATGGCCACCTATCCAAGGCTCACAGGCTTGAATGTGATCCACGAACAAAAGAGCAAAAGCTAATCGAATTTACCACCTAGATTCTTGCGGACACAAGTTCGGGATCATGTTCGCTTGAGATCAGATCGGGCCGCAAAGAAGAAAAGGGTCGGCAGCGAACTTACCATCACGACTCTGATCAGCAAGCTGTGATTCATTTTGAGAAGATGTTCAAACGAAAGACCGGCCGGGATTGGAAAACCAAGGACAAGAAGACCAAAGGCGAAGGATACAGCTATTCTGAGCCTATCAATTCACCGAGCCAGAACATGACCATCTGGGGGGCTAAAAATCAAACCTACAAGGACGATGGAACTGGCAAAATCCGCTTCAGTGACCCCTTCGGATTGATATCTCACGGTCTCAATCACAAGCATCCACCTCAGACCGAAATCTCCCCTGAAACAGTAGGTTCATCGACCGCTAGAAGGTTCTGATAGCCTTTCCACTGCCACTCAAAAAATGGCAGGATGCTAAAATCCTTCCTAAGTTCGGCGGTCGTAAAAGCGCCAGAACCACTTGTGATCTGTTTCTATGCAGCTCTTGGATTGCATCGGTGTTCGTACCTCAGACCACACAACAGTTTTTCTAGAAATGCTTCCGAGATCGAACAGGAATTTTTCGGTTGTTTTACTGCTTTTTGGGACTTACATACGAAGCTATCATATAGGAACAGCTCAGACGATTGAAGTATAGTGTTGACCGCTCCTAATGAGTGAGAAGTACTTGCTTCAGTCGTATGATCCAAGTCATCTAGCTAGATACCGTGTCTAACTCGAAAATGGTTAGGAGGATCATCAATCCCGTCAAGGACGTAGAGTCGATTGCACTATGTAGCAATGTGCAAAGCTCACCAACGATTGTGAAACCTTGACGTGGGTGATAAATGGAAAGCGGCCTGCTGGAAACGTGATTAGCTTGGTAGAGTGTAAGTAGATACCCACTACACCTTCAATTCCGCAGCAAGTAGGTCCAAGAAGGGTGCATCAATCAGTATGGAGAAGAAGGAGAAAATCGGTTGAATTCAGGGCCATCACAGGGGTTCCAGCCAGGACCCACACTCGTCATCTAGCAAGAAGCAGCCATACTACCCTTAGCAATAGCTATGAGGTCGAACTCAACAGTACTGTGAAGACTGTAGACTCGACTTCTCGTGGCATCGAAAAGACCGCGGAGAAGCTCTGTGAGTCAATGTACTGCTCGACGGCTAAGATCGAGGGGATGGTGTCGTGCGAAAGAGTCCTGCAGGTGGGCGTGCGAACATCGAGACAAGGGGGGGCTTGTGAGAACAACGAGGTATATGAGGCGACTGTGGCGAGACGAGAGGCGCTGCTTCGTTATGATGAGCGCACAATGCCGGCCCGCGCAAGCAGCGTGTGCGCATTGGGGGTGCAAGGTTCGCCCAAGCCTTGCTGTTCCTTACTACTATTCGTCTAGGAGAGCGTCGAGGAGCCGTTTGAGCAACATACGTTGTAGCCGCTCGCCGAGATGTTGGATCTATGCGCAGGTGACCATGCTGACTTGTCTCGCTTGCGACTCTTCAGCTTGTCATCTTGCATTTCATTACTTTCATGCAGCTAAAGCATTTCACGCAGGAGCCGGACCATGGGACGCTCGATTCTGGTGGCCGGAGAAAGATAGGGCGTCGGGTAATATTCGGCTGACTCATCGTGCCGGGCAACGAGGAGCGTCTTCGCGTCGCGTAATCGCAATTCTCCCCTTCTCCTTCTGTTACGCATTCCGTCCTACCCTCTGTTCTTTACCGTCACTGCTTGACCAGGCTGTTACATTGAGCTCGGCAGATGAGAATAATTTTGTACCGTTTTACATCGTCGTGGTCGACTCTTTTGTAGAGTTGGGCTACCCGTTCGTATCAGTAGCTGATAGCACATCGCCGCAATCACCCCAGTTTTCTGTGCAATAGATCCTGCCCGGTCGTGTCAGAGAGATGTTCACTTGACCGACGTAGCCTTTTGCCTTTCAACGTTTGCGGTGGTCGTGTCAAATCCTCATCTTGTCTCAATCTGTCTGTTCGTCACAACCTAGGTCACATTGCACACCTCCTCCTCCTCATCATTCCAGGTCGCACCCCGTCATCTCAAGAGTCATGGCTGCTCTACACGACCGTTCAAAACCTGGGTGAGCGGGTTCGCACGATCGCTCAGATCGGGCGGGTCAAGTAAAAAGCGCTAGGCCTCGCCATTGCTAAGAATCCTCACAGAAGAGCCACAGCTGCAGTTTCATAATGGCAGCCCTAAAAGACGTACAACTCCTAGACCGAAGCGTTGTCGACCGCCCGCATCTCAGTCGAAGCGTAGCGAGAAAACCTGTCGTCGCCCTTGTTCCATCTCTAGGTCAAGCCGCCTACACAGACTCGAATCGTTGTTTCCTTGGCAAGCCATCTGCCGATCAAAGCTCTAGGAGCAATATTCGTTTTTGGATAGGCTTCGACGAAAAATCGAACAAGCTGCTCGTTACCTCGGCACAACGGATTCGAATAACACGTCAAAAAGCACCGCCTTCTTTTCCTTTGCCTTCCGACCGAGTCTCCCAAGCTCCATGTGTACAATCAGGCCATCTGACTTCTTGTCGATCCCACCGTCCCTAAGCAACTCGTCACAGACGTCGCCAAAAAGCAACCTGAGGGTCAGAAGTCCCGGCTGTTACGCATGGGCTTCGAAATCGAAAATCGGAACGAACAAGAGCTGGGTGATAGTGTCTTGATACCCTTCCACGGGCAAACTTTCCTCAGATGCAGCATCAACGCTGCGCAAGCTCAAGACTTTGTCTGAGAATCCTGGATTCAGCAGTGAAGGTCTCTTGAAAGGGAAGGATGGCATCAGTGGTCCCAAAATTGAGTATAGCCGATTCTATTTTGAAGGCTGTGGTGCCATGATTGGCGATTGGAAAAAGGACTGCATGATGCCTCGGGCGATACAGAAGAAGACACCAATCCCGCGAAACCTAGATCGCTCAAACGCAGACGCGATTATGCGGCACCTCCACCTTACGAAATAGAGCTATCTGTTCCCCTGATAGAACTTGGTCCCGAGGATCCGATGACTGGAGACTGTCGTGGGCAGAAAAAGCCTAATTTCCTCCAGCAAGAGACGCCGATACGATCACACACGCGACCGACATCACTCTCGAGTATGTCGGCACCCCTAAATTCGACAATTGCCTGTTGGGCTGTGTGATGAGATCGTCCTCGCCGGAAGCACACGCTATAGCTGCCAAGGTCGAGCCTTGTTCCGTACATGCTACTAGCCCCATACATGAGGAAGCACACTCCACGGCTTTTGAAAGACAGTCCTCACAACGTTGTCGTCAGTGCGTTATGACAACCGCAACGGATGCAGTATTTCCAGCCACGTTGGCCGTGCCCTTTGTTTTCTCGAATACGTGCCTACCTGCTAGTGCATATGTTCCGAGCACGGCTGACGCTCATGGACTGCCTTTAACTCGTCCGCATGACGTGGTTTGATCAACCCCTTGCATTCCTAAAGCGTCTGTCAACGTGGTTACTTCTCACATTTTCTCAGCCAGAGCTACAAACAGCATAAGGCGCATTTCTGTACCCCAAGTTCCCCATATTCTGTGCTCGCCGAACGTTGTAGCTTGGCTTGTAGAGCTGTGGAAATGCTGGCCGTATGCTCACTACACCATGTATCACTCAGCTTCTCCTGATCGGCGATGCTCTAGACAACATGAACGTAGACTCGTATACGTTGCGCGTGCTCGCACATTGGCTACTCTGCTCGAGAGCCAGACAACAGCTCAGTCTGCACAGCTGGTTGCGAAATTTGATGCACCTATTACGAGTGAAGGCTTCGGTGAAGATGAAATTTTTGAACTTATATCATGGTTGACGATACTAGATTCTGACGGTGACATGATATTCTGTGACCAACTAGACGAACTGGCAGCAATCAAGAGAATGACGCAAAGTGCAGCCGGTTCCGAGTTCGAGGGCACCAAAAGCCACCACAATACGTCGAGGCTGTTCGCTCGTTCAAAGACTCAGATTGTGCTCGATGCTTGCAAAAGGTTTGGGGGCACGATACCGGATCAGGACAAGCTTATTGCCTAAGATGCTATCAGAACGAGATTGTATCGAACACTGAGTCGAGAGGCTCTAAGGAGCGATCAAATCATGGCTTTCGTTGTTATATGCTGCTGACTCCTACATGACACTCCAAGGAGCGGTTATGACCTCTGTCATGTCATTTGCATCCAATGTCGATAAAGTATGTACCCATTATGAAGATCTTGATCGCCTCTTTCCAATTCTTGTTAGAAGCGGAAGAGTTCAACTCTCAGGTCCAATTTCTTTCGGCACAAGAATCTGGACAGCCTCGATTATCTGGATCGGCAAACTGTGTATGGAAGTGACCAGATTGACGATCGTATGGTCAGAGATCAGAGGAGCGGTAGGGTGTCTCTCCCGATAGCCATTTCGAACTCCAGATGTACTACGGGCATGCTAGCACAAACAGAGCTACGAAGGTTGGATGGATCGTAACTCGTACCGACACCCTGAACACCACTACAAGAAGCTTGGCAGACGTAGGTGTTGCTCAGACATTCTCTAGAGTAGGGACTGTGTGCATCGAGACCACCGAAGGTTTCTAGTATGCAGCAGGTTCTGCGCAAAAAATCAGACGCAACAAATTCAAACGTCCAAAAGATGTACCATCAGATCGAGTCGATGGATGAGGATATATCTAGCACGAGTGTCTTGTGCTAGGACGTCAAACCAGAGTGCTCAGACATGTGGAAGGTCTCCGTTTGAGGGCTCTGGGTGAGTTTTTTCTTCCGACATGCATGCGACAATATTTAATCTTCCATGTATTTGAAACCCTACGCTTTCTACAATCTCAACAGTCCAGTTGGTCAAGAGTCTACACGTTGGTAAGTGTGAGGTGCAACAGCTTGTGTGCATTAAACTTACGTATCTTCCTACTCTATAAAAATGATCGTTAGGCTCAATCCTCACGAGATCAAGTTTCGTGGTGATTTTGTAACGATCGAAACACGTCGACATACTTTGGTTGCATTTGAAACATCCTGAATCGGGTTCAGGGTATGTAAAAGCCAATCTATAAGAGGGTTGGTGTCTTATCACTCGGAAGGTGCTATGCAGATATGTGCCAGGGTCATCTGCGCAGCGAGTGCTGGGCTAGGGTGTCCGGTGCCCGGTACCGGTACCGGTACCGGGGGTAAATTTTGAAAATAGATTCTCAGGCTTGCAGGAATCCTCTCGCGTTGCGCTTGCAGTTGCCCCGGACCTAGCCAGAACGGGTCGTGAGCTCGTCTGAGATGACGTCTCCGGATCTCAGACCATTCAAAGTACATACTACATAAGAGGTGCAACTATGCTTTCGTCATGGTTAAAGCATGGATGGAGCATTCCTTTCGGTCGGTGATGAGGAATAAAATTCTAGTTTCATGATTTTCAGACACCCACTGGGTGTTCCTGTTGTTCATTGCGCCATTGCTCCTCGAGCGCGTCAGCCTCGCCGAGGCTCATGATATCGTCCATTATGGTTGACTTGGAGTATAAGAAATTCTTTGCGTTGTGGGCATTAAAGGACAGTGTATGTAGCGTAGAAGAGGACTAATGATACAGTAGTCGCATTGTGTGGAGTGATGGCGGTCACTTCTACGTGGTAAGGAGCATTTTTGAATGGTGGTGGAGCTACGTGGAGCTACTTTGTGTCGGTCGCGTTACGTTCTTCGTGTACTTTGGTGACGCGACGCGGACGGCGGATGCGGGTTGCGGCCATGTGCCAAGCAAGTCAGCCTACCAACACCAGGATTCACTCAGTCATCTTGGCGACCTGATCAACGAGCCAACATGTTACGGACAAGCAGCGAAGAAGCAACGGCCTACTCGATCGCAGAGGCTGTCGACATAAACGCACAGTATGGCTGTACCTACAGGCTCGGTAGTGCTCCGTCAACCTAGCGACATATTCCCACCGCCGCTTCCGCACGAATACGCCTTCCTAGTTCGCAAACCGCTCCCTGATCACACGCTGCACGTCCGTCACCCTCGCACCCTCGAAGTCCTCATCAGTCTGTCTGCCTGGGATCACGAAGATGGAGCTCTACACTTTGGCCTGGTCCACAACGCTTGCGCCATCATTGCCGGCAACCGACATGACGGCTATCTTTCTCAATCGACAAATGCCTCAGCCCCGCGCGTCACCATGAAACACGCCGAGTTGCTTCCTGCGCAGTTAGAGGCGTACTTCTACCATGTTCCAGGAGAGTCCGACTATTCCATCGTCTAGACCTTCGACCTCTGGCACAATCCGCTCTCGCTGCCGTTCGCCTGGACTTGGCTAGAGCAGGATGATGCATCATCTTGTGTTGCACTAGTCGAACATGCTCCCAGCATATCGTCTTGCAGCAAGACATGTCGACTCAGCAATCACAGTACTGCCGTGATGCCCTGCCCTCTGTTGCCTGTGGAAAGCAATCCGGTCTATCTTGGCAACGACACGCACGGATACAATCGGGATATCAACCCGGCTGTAGATTTCTCAGGTCCCAGTGCTGTTGAGTACGTTTACCTTGACGCCAACCTCCGTCACACTTTCACGAACGGAGACTGGACTTTCTTTCCTAAGTACCCCGGCACCTTCGTCGCTCATTTCCTCAAGCCAGTCGCTGATCAGGCTGCGCTGTACCACAACGTCACCACCCGTCCCTTAGGATGTGAGTTGCGCGCTCTTTACCAGAATTTTGCTAGAGCCGTCTTGGCTCTACGCCATGGTCATCAGTCCCGATCTGCTCTGAAGAATGGCAACACGAGCGAAACAGCCTGGGCCGACCATGATGTGGAGCTTGAACGTGGTGTCGACAGCGTAGATTTACCCCAAGGAGGCTGCGATATTACCTACCAAGGAGTAACGACAAAGAGGCAGAGAACTCTGTCTTTCGCCACCGACTCGTCGCTTGAATCAACGGTTCCCAGCGTCAGCCTCGACAACAGTCATGAGTTCGATGACGGTTGGGTTCACCACAGCGCCCCGACCGGTCTCTCGCCGCAGAATGGTGAACCTATCGTCGAGCTGCAAATGGAATCGCTCGCTACGGATCACGCACGCAACACAATCCGCTCGTGATGCGGCTGAAGAGACTGCTGCGTGTTATCAGCTTCATCAGTGTCAAGATACACAACATCTCATGACGACAATGGTCGTCACAATGCTAACAGTCATGGAGAACCGCCCGTCGTGACTGTTTAACGTCGTCCGCGGTGGACGCTAGAACAAGGTAGGTCTGTCGATGGCATCAAGCGATCTGTCTTATGTCCTGACTGACAGAGGTTCTTCCGCTAGGTGTTGATGGCCACAACATGAACTCACTTTGGAAGATAGCTGGGTATATTCAGAATTGTCACTGGTAGCCGCTATATGCGTCGCAACGAACACTGCCGTCAAAGACTAGTCCTACTTCCAAGGAAGAGTATCTCCATCAAAGGCTGCTGCACTCCGACGAGCCATAGTCTTCTCCGCGTCAAGCTCCAAACAGGTACAAGAGCAATGGGGTAGGTCGCAAATCGAAGCTCTGTTCGAATTAGGCACAGTCATCAGTTCACAAGTTGTGATGGCGTCCGTGACAAATACGATAGGCCACAAGTCTACCAAGCAGTAGTCACAGACTCTTCAGACCTTGGATCAATAGCGCAGCTCTAATCACCAGTGTTGGTCGGCCCGGTTTTTGGCCTGTCATACTGTCAAAACTCCTCCACTCCATGGCACGACGAAACAAATCAGATGTTTGATAGGAAAAAGCGCAGCGTTTACCGTCGAACGATTGGAGTCCAGTGTGTGCGTCGAATCACAACTCTGGGTGCAGAAGAGGCCCTCGCCTATATCCTGAATAGCGATCTCAATCACGATGTATTATTGCTACCAAGGGAAGAATCCAATTGATGGTCGTTGATAGCGCAAGTGACACATGTGCATACGCGTCGAGTCACGAAACGATCTAGGAAAAGACGCTAGTCAAGCAATAGGGACGCGGTTGATATGCAATAGAAATCAAATCTACATGTTAACTGACAGCTCAAGTGGTAAGCGTGTAAAGTATGCATGTTTGAAATTCTTATGTCTGTGCATGGTCCACTCTCGGTAGCGAACCTCGTCCAAGGTGTAAATGTCAAGAACACGGACTGTTGAGAACTTTTAATTTGTAGCATCAGTTCATCCGTTCCTTAGTCAGCTCGCATCGTGTAGTTTTTTGTCGATGCATGATTCTCGGCATGGTGTGACCAGCGAACAGAGCTCGAGTCTCTTCGAGCTCTGTTCGAGCTGTGGAGGCTATAGCGTTAGGAGGGTCTAGAACTTTGTTCGTGGAAATCATGACACCTATATTTTCCAAAGCCTGAATAATAAAGCTAAAGGATGTGGGCTTTGTTGATCTGGCGTGACTTTTGAAAATGCTGGCATTCGATGTGAAGGACAACATAGCACCGTGATAGTAGCGAGACGGCACACAGTATGGGGAAAAGAACCCGGAGCTTCAGCTTGCGATTGTGGCTTACAGGGTCTATCGTTCGGGATTGATGATCCCGTGCTCCGCCAAGATGACCCGGTGAATAGGTACCGAACTTTCTTTAGACTGCTGCAGCTGCTTTATTATAGAGTGATAAACCCTGGCACGCGATTATTGACCTGTTTTCTCCGGCACCTATCAGCCGTGTTCTGGTCACGACTTCATGCTGTCTGAGCAGACTGGACGGGTCATTAGCGGGTGTAAAGGTCGAATAGCCCCAGCAGAGCAGGGAATCGTGTGGGAAAACTCTTAAGCTCGAAGTCACACGTGGAATGCTTTCGAAGCAACTCCGTCCGAGTTCTGTTTCGAGCAGGTAGACACGCTGCAAGCTCCATGGTGAACTCTTAGTTTGCACTGTTTGCTTGGTTTTGTGAGTTCCACATGCTTGAGCAAACAATGCAAACATTTGACTATTTGATAACAAAACGGTATCATTCGTGATCCGATGTCTCATCTTTTGGTGTAAAGCTCATCCACGCAGAAAAAAAAACAGTGGCTCGCTGTCATTTTATTTAAATGTCGTCTCGCGATATCCTTCATGCTTAGAAACCTGCATTGTAAGATGGCCATGATGATTCGATGACTGTCAATCTTAGCTGACAGCTTTCTTGTGACACACCGTGCTTTCTGCGAGGTGATCTCAACCGCATAAGCATTCAGAATCTTGTCTGGAAGGCAGAAATGTGACGACCGTGAAAATTACAAGACGGGTCACAGGACGGAAACTTGGATCGCAACTGTGGCGATCATCGTCCGTTTCTTAAAACAAAAGAAAAAGACGAGGAACCATGCTAGTGCCTGTGCGTCACTTGTACAAATTGGATCAGAAACCGGTACTGTATCCAACAACAATTCTCATTTCTTGAGAGACAAGCTGTCTTGTCTTTGTAACATGTCTTCTTTCTCCCCTGCTACTTATATCTCAGAGCTTGACGATAGATTCCGATACGATAGAAGATTTGACACCCTGCAGGAAACTGACATAGTAGCGCTGGATCTAGTACGAAGGGCACTATCGACCAGAGACTTGTTTGCTGTAATCTTGGTAAGAAACCGTCGTTGCGCTTTGTTCAAACATAGACGAGTATTGACAAGGTATCGAAAACCTAGATCTACCATGCAGTGGTTCCACCTGCTGCGGTTTCCTCCTCGTTTGACCTACATAAGGTGGCGCATGGCTTGGATCTGGTTCGCAACCTCCTTGAAATTCCAGCGCTAAGCGATCGGACACGATCGTTCTTGTCTCTCTTCCTCGCAAAGATTCATGACGATTTGAACATAATCGACTTTGCTCAGGTCAACAAGCTTAAATCACAGATCGAGGTCTGTCTCAGGAGTCCAGACGTCCTCAAGATTCTTGGAGAAGCCTCGTGTTCTCTCGGCCAGATCTTCCACATTGATCTCCCTGACTATGTACATCTGGCAGATGGAGTCGAATACTATGACATCATACCGACAGGCATTGGGGGCTTATCGCCGACCATTGTCACACCAACAGTACAACTCAAGACTCTCTGCAGAGATCAATCGTACAACATACCAGATCTTCAGTCCCGTCCACGCTCAACAGACTTGAGGATCTTACTAAAGCTCGTCCATAGACCTGATTCGGAAACAGCAGCAGCCTTTTCAGGTAGAAATCTGCCTAGCGGGTTTCATATGAAGATCAACAAATTTCTAATCAAACCCGAGAATGGATCGCTTGTCAGAGATATCACATCTCAGCTCGAGATATACCATGGACTCGAGGTTGAGATCGAGATGATCCGCGCTAGTCAGGGTAGAATCTCGCGCTTCGCTGTCGCCATTGAACGTTGGATTGTCTGGAGCAGGCAGGAGATTGTTGAAAGATGCAAGACAATCTCAAAGGACAAAATTCTAGCTTCTATAACCACCTCCCTGGCACTAAATCGTAGCGCTGCTGCTGATGTCATTGGGATCTCACCGGTGATCAAGATTGATCTCTACGAGCCGTTTTCACAATCTCGGATCTTCGATATACCTGTTCGCGGGGTAAACTGTTTGCACCATGATGCCTTCGATCTCAAAGTGTTCCTCGAAACTCGATCCAAGCCATTCGACACAGATCGTCTGCCACTAAACGACTGGCGTTGTCCGATATGTTCTTCAGAATGCACGCCGGGGAAACTGGTCAAGGATGGATTCCTTGTCGAAGTGCGAGAGCGCCTCAGAGCAAAGGATCAGCTGGACACTCGATCTATCATCGTCGACCACAGGGGAAACTGGCAGCGGGTTATAGAAAAAGCTCCATCTGCAATCGTTCTAGACGGCATGGAGTAGGCCGTGCTCCAGGGCTATATTGAGACTGTCCTCATGTCATGAATTCTTTCGCAAACCTATTGATGGTCTCTGAGGGATCGCCATTGATAGTTGAGCCGAAAATCATCAACCCGTGTGTTTCTGCGCAAGCAGTGTTTGGTTTGTTTGACCAACGTTGGGTACTCTCACACCCTAGCAAACTAAACAAACTCCATAACTTGAAGGTGAATATATCGGCATGCGGAAGCCCGTATTCGTACCAAATATGGCTGGCGTTTGTCGCTGACACAATCAATTTAAGCAGTTCTGCATTGCGAAGATTCATGTTAGATTACTAACTCCGCCGTATCGAAGGTAATTTAGTCATCGCGAAAACACTGCAATACACGACGACTGAATTTAAAAATTGGTGGGAATATATCATGTTTGTAAGATAGTATGGACCTCTTACGCTAGTTTCATGTCCCAAAGCAAGCCTGTAGATCGAGTTGAGGAACCGAACAAATTGTTGGTAATAATCAATACTGAGCCCCACATCAATCTGGGGAAGTCGCACCGGAAGAACTAGGCCCCCAAATCCCATGGCCCCGCTTGATGCTGGGTCAATATTTGTGCCGTTCTTCGCACGTACAGACCTTGATAGCCATACTGGATAACTAGACTTGCGGGACGGCAGAGCCATGCTGTCGGTAGAGCACCCGCCAGAAGCGGAAGATTTGAAGCCCGCAAATCACTCTGCTGTTCCAACTCCCATAGTCGAAGATGAATAGCACTATAACTTGGACGCATTACCCTCTCGTCACACTCGCCGCCCAACCTTCTGTCCAGCCTTCTGTTCTGCCACCAGTCGGGATGAATTCTATCGAGCTTACTGAGAGGAAGAGAATCTGTGTCGAGGCTTCGGAGTCTAAGTATGATGGGGAACCCCGAACCGTGCAACCTAAGATGGAGGTATGTCGCCTGAAGGTTCTGTTCCGCGATTCACATCCTGACCAAATGCTTTAGAAAAGATTCCATGGATGGCAGATGATAGGCTTTTCATGCACAATCATGATAACGTGGGAGGGCCTGCTGTTGTACGCATATTCCGTGGTTTACCAGAGACTACAACGTTAACAGTCCATCTGTCGCAGCGTGTTCACATATGGCTTGGAGAACGGCGGTCCCGCCGGGCTCCTCTACGGATTCATCTTCTGCTTCATCGGATATCTTGCGGTCGTTTTGTCTCTCGCAGAGCTGGTTTCCATGTGAGTGCAACACGAACAGTGACGTATCTGAGTGCTGAATGTGTAGGATGCCAAATGCAGCAGGGCAGTACTATTGGGTGGGAGCTCTCGCACCACCACGATACGGGAAATTTCTAAGCTGGATCACAGGTAAGTCAGCTTCCGGAGTGCTTTTGACTTTCGAGACGAGCAAGTTGATTGTGCGAGACAGGCTGGCAACAGTTCCTGGCTTGGCAAGCGGATATCGCGAGTGCTGCTTATCTCGCCAGCGAAGTTTTGCTAGGCTTGGTCAACCTTAACATCCCGAGCTATGTTCCGAAGGGCTGGCAAGTCACTTTGGTACTTTACGCCATCATGCTATTTGCTTTGGCATTCAACACTGTGCTCATACGCTTCCTACCTCACATCGAATGGATTATCCTGTTGATCCACATCATCGGATTCATTGTGATCGCGGTCCCGGTCTCTTATTTCGCCAAACACAATTCCGCAAGTGAAGTATTCACCACTCTATTCACTTTGGGAGGCTACTCACCCGGCACTTCGGTTTTTGTCGGGCTCATGACGAGTGTTTTTGCATTCCTCGGTAAGCTTTGATTCGAAATTCACACGCAAGTTAGATGGTATGCCTAATATCTATACAGGTGCCGACGGTGTGATTCACATGTGCGAAGAGGTCGAAGATCCAGAAGTCGAAGTACCGAGGAGCTTGGTTGTCAGTATATGTATCAATGGCTTCCTCGGTATCGGGATGATGTTGATAATGCTGTTTTGTATTGGTGACGTGCAGGATGCCTTGACCTCACCAACCGGATTTCCATTCATCCAGATCTTCCAGCAGTCACTACCCAATTCGACTGCCTTCACCACAGGTCTCGCATCTCTACTTTTGGTATTGCTTGTGTCGGCAGTCGTTGCTGTTACTGCTGCAGCGTCAAGGGTGACATGGGCATTCGCTCGCGACGATGGGCTCCCTGGTTCTTCATATCTCAAGGAGGCAAGCGTCCCACGATCGAATCCGACATAGTACGCAATTGCTGACTGACTCAAAGATAGATGATAGAACCAAGCTTCCAATCTGGTCCATCGCACTCTCCTTCGTTATCACACTACTCCTGGGTCTCATCAACGTTGGCTCCGCTACTGCTTTCAACGCTGTGATTTCACTCATGGTTGCTAGTTATCTAGCATCGTATTTGCTCCCCATTGCGCTGCTTGCTTGGAAGAGGTGGACGAAGCAAGAGTTGCAAGTGGGCCGGTGGCACATGGGCCGCTTTGGATTAGCGATCAACATCACAGCCATAATCTGGACGACCATCGTCTTCATCTTTTCGTTCTGGCCGAGTTCGTCTTCTGTCACCCTACAGACGATGAACTGGGCGGTGCTGCTCTGGGGAGGAACTTTTGTCTTGGGCTGTCTGCTTTATATCCGTCAACGTAGATATTTCGAGACCTTAGCAAAACTCTGAAAGGCTACTGCATGAGCAGTGGTCGAGTCGAGCTGGTGTCGAGGCCTGACTGATCGACATAGCCAGTAGCCGGAGTTACCTATCTAAGGCATCACCGCGCCAGTAGATTAGAGAGCCCGGTGGATCAGCTCTCCTGAATCGTGTTGCTATCGGATCATCAGGTATTCAGAATGACTTGCGATGGTCGTTTTCTTTTTATCCTTCACGCTTCACTATTTCTCTTTAAGCGCTCGCCGAGCTGGTGCAGAGCTGTTCCTGTTTTTTCTTACTTCTTTTTTGCTTTTGATTACTGGCACCTCTGTAAGATGAGGATCGGCGAGCTTTGAATGGAGAAAATGAGATTTGCAAGTGATCGTGGCTCCATTGATGCAGTGACCATAGAAGTCGTGTTCTTGTTTCCGATCAAGCTAGCTTACCCAGTGTATGGGAACGTACGGCGGAGAAATGCTCGGCTCTGGTAGAAAAGCAATACGTGTGCATGACAAGCGGCTGGTAAACTCCGGTCTTTTGCCGACGGGGGAACAGAAAAGAAGCGAGATTCCTCCAACGGATATCCGTCAACATGTGCCTTACTTTTTGGAGATGGGCATGCAGCGATATTCAATCAGATTGGAGAGATCGCATAGTGAAGCTTTTGAACTATGGTGGGAATCCATGAGAGACCTTAGATGGGTGGGTTCTTCTCGACTTTCGATCACTCCGAACCAAGGCTAAGCCTATGCACCAGAACCGTTGGTCCGACGACCTGGCAACTTACCTCAAGGCTTCACGAACGGATGCCATACTACTGGGGGACCTCGATGGTACACCCGTTGGGCACGTCCTGGCCGCCATCTATGAAAACAAGACCGGATGGGTCGGTCTCTTCGGTAGGAGAGCATTGAAATCCGCAGACGAGGCGATTACCCTAATGAAACATATACTGTAGTTGTAAAGTCACAGTATCGTGGAAGATTCTTCGGGAGGTCCTTACTCGACGCTGCTATGGATCAATTCAGAATACACGGTACCGCTTACGTGGGACTAGACAGTGTCGCTGAACAGAAATCATCTTATGAGAGGCGAGGATTTGTCGCGTCTCCACTGGGTACAATTCGATGCATGTCTTACAAGTTGTCTCCCTCTTCCAGCCTCGTCACAATTCCGGCCCTGGATTCCGACTTATCAAAACTTCACTTGGTAAATCTGAGAGAGATTCCCTGCGAGATCCTTTCGCAGAGCGACTATGACCACACTGGATTCGAGAGAGGCGATCTTTGGGGAATCGGGATCCAGAACCGTGCCGACTTCTTCGGACTGGCACTTGCTGAGAAGGGAAAAGCATTCGATAAGGAAAGTGTTCATGGGTGGGTGGCTGTTCGTCGAGCCTCTGAAGGTTATCGTCTAGGCCCTGTCTACGCAGCAGACGCAGCGGCCTCACGTACGCTGATTAGAGCAGCGATACAGGCTGCAGCGGTCCGGGCTTCTGCCTGTGTAGAACCAAATGAGATGCCGTACTCGGATGTCTACATATCGGCAGAAGTATGGGGCGGGAATTCATATGCTGTCGGTATCTTTGAAGAGCTGGGATGGAATTGCACTGGTATTGATTATCATCGCATGTGGCTTGGTGGCATCACACCTTTGCAGCAAGATGAAGGCGGACTGGCTCATCGGGGGATGTTTGCAATCTTTGATGCGGTAGTGGGGTGATGTCGATCAGCGGTAGTCAATGCGCGAGGAAAAAATACATCCCTGTAAGATTGGTCATCAAGACTGCTCACTGAGTTACCATCATTCGAACGAAACTCCGAATTATGGGTGCAGCTAGCCGAACATTCCAGATATACGTGATTCAGAGGGCAATGATGGTGAGATTGCTTATTGACCTGCTAAGTTATGGTTGTTACGATCGTTGAGATTCGGTAACCAACAGACATACGCCGTATACTAATGAACGTTATTTCAGTCAATTGGCAGAAGCACCTGCTAGGGGACTGCACTAGCGCGGTTCTACAATCAAGTGCATGTTTTATTGACTAGGCTAGGGTCTGAGCAGGCCATGAGAAGTGCGAGTCATCGGTATCCCCACTCAAGGAAATGTGATAGTAGACAATGGTCATGAGCCGGGGACTGGAGTGATCGGCTCGAGTCAGCAGGAAAAAAACGCCCAAGACAAACAGCTATAAGTGAGCTGGGTCTCGGTTGTGACTCTGAGATATGATGTGAAGGCTGTGATGTGCCACTGGTGGCACGAACGTTGGTCCCAAAAGAAAACCGGGGTCCAATATGTAGATGTTATCTAACGCTCAGACATACAAATCTGTACGCTTGCAATTGGCGGCCCCGGGCTGACTCCTCGAGCTTTTGCTAGAGCGCCCACGGGTTCGAATCCGCGAGGATGATCCAAGATCACCATGCCAAGCCTCTGAGACAAATTATGCGCTGTCGATATGATGTCCTGCAAGCCCTGTATCACTCTGATGGCTAGCTGACCACGGACATGGGACAACGAGAAGCGAGAAAAGACATGTGACCATGCTGTGCCTCTTCATGTATACGATCAAGAGAGTTTATCAACAATCGTTCCTCATCGTCGTATCCCAATCCAATAACTTCTCCCTCACCATCAGCCCGAGAGTTGAGACTCGGTGATGTCGCACGACAATCATGAGGTCCTGAATCCAGGATCATCTTTCAGTATCGCGACGCTAGTTTGCGGCCTCTCAATGGTGCTGCTAGCTGGTGTTGTTACATGCCAGAAAAGGAAAAATGGACTGGAAGGACCGGTCCAGAGAGATATCGCAGGCTTGGTCTCCATAATTGTAAGAACATTGTAAGAGAGCAGTCGAAGATGGATGAACTTACGGCTATGAAGGTCCTCATCATCGCGGGAACGATATGTTCCGTACTCCAGGCTCGGTCAGGTCTTGGTTATGCAACTTCTTTCTCTTCAAATGCGCAGCGGAGAGTGTTTCAGATGGTAAAGCGACTCCCCTCATGCTCTGTCTATCTTATTGACCTGATTCTAGACTGAATACCTGGGCCAATTGGTCTTTGTAGTTGCCACCTTTGTCTCGAAGTTCCGGTACTGTTTGATTCTACCACAGATCGGCCCTTCTCAGAAGAAAGCACTAAGCTTAAAAATCTGTTTCGTGCTCACTCTCTTGGGCGCAATCTCGTTCGTGGCTGGAGCAATCTTTCAATGCAGTCATCCATTGTGGAATCTGCATTCTCAAATGTGTATCCACCAGGTATGATAGGGCACATATGAATATTTTCTCTATGCTGGACTGGACTAACGAGACTTCCAGCCTATATTTTGGACCGCATTCTGCTTTTTCGACATCATGGGCGAGGTTATGACCGTTTCTCTCTTCCTTCGCATCGTGCTCAGACTAAAGATGAATCCATGGCATCGGAAGATTACTTGCTCACAGGCTTGCGGCTTCAAGGGACTGTAAGTTGGACCCATACTTGTGCGTGTATGAATTCTGACGCAGGATGGCGATAGTATTGTTACTTCCGCAATCACTAGGTTATGCTATGTCTGGAATTGTGCGAAAGATAGCAGCTATCCAGTTACCTCTCTGCCGATAGTTATCTGCAGTCAGGTCCAGATATATCTCATCACGCTGGACTGGATCGGGAGTACCTTGTCTTTTCTTATGCAGTCCCCGTCCGGGTATATGTCGAGCGCGATGATTTCGATGGAACCAAAAGTCAAAAAGGTCATCTTGCCCAGCCGAGTCGACTCGGAGAGTCTGGAAGATCTCGTTGCGCCCCCACATGCTTTCGAGCAATTCGAATTACGGTGTGGATTCCCGGCAACTGCGAAGGATGAAGACAAATTCAACGACTCTGGACGAATTCTGAAGACCGTGGAGTTCGAAGTTGCATGTGTTTGATGTGAAATGGTGCACTCCTTGGAGATCGAAAAGCTTGTAGCAGAAAAATCCATTCTGCAGGTGTGAGCCCAACTATATAAACAGAATGCAACTACTTCGGACGCGTCGTAAACCGAGACTTGTGCTACATCTCTCTGTATCGCTCACGATGGATCACTACCAAAACAACTCGATGGAACGATGTAAATACAAGCTTGTGTCTGTTCCCAGCTTCTTCTCGAATTGCTCCATCTTATTACTGTTAGTCGTTGATGGACAGGGGGTTGACTATGGGGTCTAACATGTCACATCATCGAGTCAAGCGTCAAGACGCTTGACAGAGCAACAACTTCCATCAGTAACAAAGTGGCGATGTCTGTGGATCTAGAATTTGGGATCGTAGGGATACAAGAAATGCCTGCAGCCATGAATCACACCCCAGAAGTACATCGTTATGAGAGCGAGCAGTATATTGAGAGCTTCAGCCTCACCATCAGAAATAGCCTCCAATCACGCTAGTAAAAAGCGCATCTACTCGAAGAATGAGGATATCGGGAGTGAACCGACAAGAACGGGGTGGAACTGGAGTTCCGAGGTGGCAAGGGCAATAAAAGTCAGACTCAGCTACAAGATCCGAACTCCCGCTGAGAAGCTCTTCGCCTAGACATCATTTGTTACGATACAAGGAAACGGCAGCTTCGCAGTTCTATCGATACATGACTCCGCCTTTTGACCGTCACCATCTGGATGCTACATTGAGTCAATCACAAGGTTAGAAATCCAATGTGTAGACCATCAGAAAGTGGGAAGCGGGTAGCAAGCGCACGTCGAAGGGTCCTGACCATCTACTTCGGTAGGAAGATCTGTGGAAGTGCCATTACCAAGAGACTGCGCCGCAACAGGCGGTGCTGTTGGTTCCTCTGTAGGTTTTGATCCAGTGGGTCGATTCTCCCCTGGCAACTGGTTCGCTGTCTCGATGGAAGTGGTCCCGTTGGCGTCCAGTGAACTTGTAGCAGTTGGGAGCATTGCTACCGTGGTAAGAGTAGGATTCGTATCACCAGACCCACCTGGTGATGCCGTGACTGTCTGCAAGGTCGATGAGTATGAAGTATCTGATGAAAAAGTGGCGGCCATGGTGGTCGCGGTGGAGTCGGTTCCAGCAGATATAGCGGAACCATCAGAGGAAGGAGATTGACCGCCATTGGAGCTACCGAGACTCGTAGCATTTGTGGTATTCCCAAGTACACTCGCCCCAGGTATCGTGCTGAAACCGGTCAAAGCACCACCCAGAGCCGTGGTAGTAGTCCAATTGCTTTGCGGAGCCTGTGTAGGGCTTGAGGGTGTCGTAGCGGAAGTCATCATGTTTCCCGCCTGCATCTGTCCGTTGCTGGCCCCCGAGACCTGAGTTGCTCCAGCAGCTACACCGGACTCGCGAGCCAAATTTGTCGCATCTGCACAAACGCTGTATATGGAAGTCTCCGAGTTCGAGTTGTTTGCTGCCACAACATCGAGTGACATGCAGTAGACTTGTTCGCTACATTGGAAAGTGAGCGTAGCGATACCTTCGGGAGTATCTGAGCCAATGATAGTGGTGAACGTCTGAGCCTCTGAGCTTGCGTAAGGGCATGAGTTAGTCTGGAGATCTAACGTCAGATCTGTGCCATCGCTGAAAGTGATGAGAGCAGCCGAACAGGTCTCGTTAAGTGGGATACTGAAGGTCGATCGATCGCCTTGTTGTATGTTTAATTCGACTCCGTCCCCGCATTTGGCCTTCTCGGAGACGGCGGATCCGGCAAGACTAAGCAAAGCAATCCACAAATAATTCATCTGGTCGTTCCTCATGTTGAGCGTGCGTCGTCTCTGAGGCAATATGGTGACGGAGCAAGCAGTTGATATATGCTTTTGACAACGTAAGGAATGTGTAAGCCTTCCGTGAACGAGCACTCCTGAGTTTAAGACGAAACTATGCGAGCGGATCCAGTGATGACAAACCGTGAGGCAGAAGTGACTATGATCACACATAGTGTAGCCCATGATGTTTCAAAGGGTTTCCATATACTTTCACAGCGTTACCATGATCTTTACGGCATGAAAGATTGGCTTCGTGATCAAATCGTCCTCGCGACCTGGCGAGGATGTGGTCAGACAAACCTGGCAAGCAATTCTCACCAGAGGTACTCAGAGATACCGGATGATATCTGTCATTGCGCAGATCATAGATCCTTCGTGAAGTAAGACCTGTTGTAAGATTGACATGACGGTGCAAAAATACACAATAACAGGTTAGAAACGAACTACTCATCATCAACGTGATTACATGAGGACCGGGCGAGAAATTTGTAACAGAGGTTTCGAAGCATGGAAACTATCCTCAAGCTTTGTGTGGTCACCTGGCAGCTGAATGGCCAATGCATGAAGATGCATCCTGTAAAGGTTTTGATGCTTGTCAGCACATAACAAACCAGCAAAGAGGATTCCTAAGATTCTTTGCGGCCTGGCAGATTTGATGACGACCACAACGAGTCGTTGTCTCCAGATGATACCCAGTCGCGCACAATGATTAAGGCATGTTGAAAGCCTGCGCAAGAAACACTTCGATATCTGTGAGATGCAGAGAATGCCCCAGATTCAGAACTGCAGTTGGAACGTACGGCTCCAGGGCTAGAACGAGATCGTTCTTTACGACACACATCCTGGTTGATGGACCTCAACCAGCCTCACCCGATTCTGATCTGTCCGGCAGCGCAATGGACCGACCTTGGATTGGAACAGCGGGAGACTGACAGAGCAGTGTCTCAGGAATACAGTCAAACGCGAAATGTAGCGACAAACATGAGCAGGATTACTGCTGGTGTTAGATTTCACAACCAAACTTTGACCACCAATGTTGAACGCATCGGAGAGTTTATCAAGATTTTAGAAGGCTATCGATCTGGAAAAGAAACATCGTCAGAAAGAACAGATAGAAAGTCTCACTCTGCTCAAAAGCTCCGAACGTCCGCTTCCGCAACGTGGAACCAAGTGTTGTCCGCGATGTGGAAAGGACCCAGAATCAGTAAAGGTAGAAAAATTCAAGACATGCTTTCCCAGAGTCAGCGGTGCATCGACCAACTCTGCTTACTCGCCTCAGAGACGAACAAAAGAATCGAGCCGATCAGACGACAACAAAAACTTCTCGAAGCGGAGATGGGAAAAGTAAAAAGGTCACTGCAATCATCATCCGAGGACGAAGATAGATTCTACCTCAATCCAGGCTTCATAAGGTCAGTCGAGCCTCTTTTGAAGGGTCTGGATAGCTGTATGAAGTTGAGAGTTGAGTCTGACAAGTGCTCGGGAAAATGGCCCTTCACTGCTCGACTCGCACATCCTCATACAGAGGAGCGTATAATAGGGCACGGAGAAGAGTTGATAAATTTCTCTCAGAAGCTGATCGAGGTGGCCCGAGACATAGAGATGATAATGCGAGACATAGGGTGTCAGAAGGTGAGTGTGGATTATCCAAGGTCCATTCAATCGTCCGATGCATCTGCTGAGATGTCTGGGATATATGTGCAAAAGCTCGTTCTGGATGTCGTGCTTACCTGACGACAAGCATGTGTCTCCAGGATCGTGTTATTCAGCCGATTGGGCTGCCGAGTGGCAAACCTGCAGCAACTTCGGACGGGGATATAAGGCGCTGAGATAGATAGCGACGATGATCATCAAGAGGTCTAGAAAAACTCGTTATCCATTGGCTTAGAACCCAAAAGGGTGCTCAGACCCAGCTTCGAAACCAAGGTTTGTCAAGATACAACAAGATGAGCGATTGCTCTCAAAAGCAGAGAACCCAGCGCTGCCATGATAAGAACATTTCGATCGTAGTGGGATAGCTCAGCGTGAATACCGAATGCTACTGCTGTTTCCTTACAAGACATTTTCTGCAGATGAACAAAGCACATTGGTGACCTCCTGAAGACCAAGCGCCCGAAGGTAGGGAGCACATTCCATATAAGGTAGAAGCTGGTGACTTTCTTAGGGAGCAGACGGAAAGTGGTTACTCATAAATGTTACAAAGAGATAGATACGTGGCGGACGTAGCTCTATGTCTACCTAGGTATGTGCACACCGTGTTAGTGGGAGTGCAAAATGAAGTTCTGCTAGTGCCCACTCCGAAATTGTCCAGATCAAGGATATTTGTGACATGTTTCGTCCATCGAGAATAACGCTTTGTACTAAAGCTTTGTGATGACTGGGATCCAAGGGCGATGTTCCATGACATCAAGCGCTGTCTCGCTGTGCTCCTACGCCAACATTTTGGATGAATCAGAGAGAGAATTTTAGTTCAAGAGTATGTAAGCAGACTCGCCCCAGCCACATGTGATTTCTCCATTAAGACAGCATGAGGGCAATTGCGAAAGTGATTACAGAGGTTTGATGATAGGTAGTCCCAAGAAATGGGACAGCCATAAGACGAGAGCTGCTTCCTCATGCCAATCATCTATTCTCAAGCAACTCAGGTCACAAAAGGAGTGACCACATGAGCTAGAAGCACTCCCGATGGTCAGGATGATCTCGTAAGTATCATTTCGATGATCATACTGAGATCCGGATCTTTGATCTGGCTTATCATATATATGCTGCAAGCTCCACTGCAGCTGTTGTAAGGAACCAGAGCGAGATCTTTCGGAAGCTACAACTGCCTCTTGAAGTGTTCCCGATCTCGCACGATCTGCAATTTTCAGTCCGCTACCATTACCGCAGATAATCTAAGCCCTAGATGCTCTCCAGATCTCCCGATGTCCTAGGGTTATCTGTAGCAGCAACAGTGACTGTCGGCATATTTGCGATTCTCACACTGATACTCTTTCTTTGGTTCTGTATCTGGCTTCACCACAGGCAGCAAGAACTTTCTCCCGCCACTCTTTCCCCCTCGCCCGGACCATGGAGCCCGAGCTTTTCTCCCTTACGGACTAGCGTTGTAGTCCGACGAGGAACAGATGTCTATCCACACGATCAGGGTGTGCGGCATGAGTTGGGGGTCTGATGTGCGTAGACATGCCTGCCGACTAGCAATCGAATGCTCAGAAAATTCGGACATGGTTGGACATCAAGAGGATGTCTCGCGTCTTATAACTAGATCAAAAGCCATCGATCATGAGCGTGCTTTCTCAACCATATATGGATTCATGGCAGGCGGTATCGAATATGCAGAGAACCCATTTCCTAGATCATAGTTAGGGCTGCCGCTCACTCAGTCTCGTCTTGCTAGACATCCCTCTTTCAATCAGTCTCGAATTCAAAATTTATACTTCGTCCTATAGAAAAACATGGCATCGGAGCCCCTCTCGATCAGTCGAGCTTTCGATCTCAAACCAGAAGGGAGTTCTGTACATAAGGCCGTTCCATTTGAAGCTGTAGCGACGAACATTCGGAAATATTGTTGCGTGCAAATTTACTTTTAAAAGAGAAGCCAGATGATCCAGGCGTCTCGGCCCACATCTGCTTGTAGAGGAATATGAGAACACTCAACTTCATTATTGATGGCATCGGTTTTATATGCCCTCGCGTATCGAGACCTAAACTTGTTCAATATAAGCTAAGGTATTCTGGTGTTCTGACGAGAAGCCTGATACTTAGGCTTGTGTCTTAGAGTCTGGTCGGAGGTTACTGGCTAAGCTTGATAACCATCCAAAGGCAGTAGATACTCAATATATCTATTGTGCTCCATCGCAGGATCAGGTACAAATGAGTGTGAGAAACATTTCACGTCTTCGTCGATATGACTGTTTGCGATGATTAGTCCAATTCTTGCATGTATCTGAAAATCGGTTTCATCTAGGTCATTAGAATTGATCTATCTCAAGTCTTAAGATCGTAGCTGGTTGAACGGGTCAAGTGATTTGATGATCCAAGCTGTGCGGATATGCAGTCTTTCGAGGAAGACCTATGTACATGCTAGAGCTAAGCATGCCTGGATTGTTCTTGACCATCAAGCGTCTGACTTTCCACAAGAGCTTCGATACTGTCCATCATGCTGATAAGACTCCTACGAAGCTTCAAACCATCTGCTTGGCGAAAAAGGTCGGTGTCTGGAGCCTCATGCATGAGCAAATGGATCTCGTCTAGCTAAGGGCCAATATCTGAACAAAGACGCTCAATTCCCAGTTTCCGTTCGTGGCTACTCTTGTGAGGACTCGGATTGCGAAGAACTTTCGATGATTCTATCTTTATCGTCCTTACTGCTATAGAGTCATGGCGGAGTTCGGGAACCGCATCATGGACATGTACCCCACTATGCATCGGCATTGAGGATCATCCACTAGTACCGTGGTAGTATGATAAGAGTTAGAGATCGGGGATACGTTGGAAAAAAAAGATTAAAGAGCACAAGGCAGTACCTCTTCTGTTCGTGCTGGGATGGAAAAGGTGAGCCTCTTAGCGTGTGTTCTGCTCTGAGCGTGAGGGAGAATGAGACTTTGTTCCGAACCCCATCGAACGATATCACAAATTGCCGTAAGTCCAACACGTGTACGCTGGTTAGCAAGGTAGGTCAAGACACCTGGATCGGCTTCATCTTTTAGGTCGCTGATGATGTCAACGTCCTCTATCATCATATTCTCGACACACACAGCTTGGAACGGCCCAGATCACGTGGGTAGGCTTCGAGGTGACTGCAAATGAGGTTGAAATAGAGGCAAGTCAATTGGACGCCATCTCGAGCTATTCAGAACGCGACAGGTCTGATAGAGTGCAGAGCAAAATTCGGGCTCTGATACAGGCTCGGAATTCATGACCTTTGCATTGACACAGACGCAACTTCGTACTCTCTTTGCATGTGACGTTAGCTAGCCTGATTACCATACTGGAAGTCTCGAAATGTAATGGGCGAGTGACATTCTCACAGGACCCATCAACTGGTAGCCATACACGTGACTTACTTGATTTAATGCGTGTACTCGATCAGAAATAAAAACATCACACAAGTTGTTCGCGTCGATTATGAGAACGTCTTCCGATAAGCAGCTCTATCAGACTGGCAACTCTGATTGCTCTGGTTTCTTGTCCGTGCACCGTAATTTCCCACTCTCGCAGCATTGAGGAGGAAATTTTCCTAGGTCCGTTGTGGAGCGGGTTTCAGCTTTCGTTCCGAAAGTGTTCGTCGGTCGAGGTTTTCGCGACCTACGGTCGTTGTAAAATACTCTCGCACTAGCGTTATTCGGGGGCAAATTCAGCGACCGTTGTAATCTTGGAGCTTGAGGCCAAACAAACAGGGACGTTGTGTCTGTAATTCACTCACAGGCCACTGGTGTAAGCAGAGATCTGTACCACAACTCAGAGATGTTGATGAACAGATGCGCAAGACGATGCATATATCATTCCTTGCGCTCAGTGAAGATTGTGTGAGTATCGCACCAAATCACAGGACGATGTTCGCGGAGCAGATGAGCAGTGATTATCCTCAACTCAAAGATGTCATCTACCTCGACAGCGCTGGCACGCCAGTAAGAATATTCGAAGTCGGAGAGACTTCATCCTTGATACCTCATTCTGGCCATGCTGATTATTAGTAGCTGTTCTTGTCAGATTTGATTGACCTCGTACATGAAGACCTCAGGAGTAATTTGTACGCAAACCCACACTCTAACTCAGGACCGGCTCAAGCTGTCGCCAACGACATCCAATTGGTTCGAACGCAGATACTGGAGTTCTTCGGGGCAAACACAGAAGCTTGGGACGTCATATTTACAGCCAATGCTACAGCAGCCATAAAGCTGACTGCCGACTGCTTTCAAGATTATGCAGAAAGGGATGAGAAAGAGTTCTGGTATGGATACCATCGTGACTCACATACCAGCCTCGTAGGCGCAAGAGAATTGGCCAGAGTTGGAGCCGGAACCACCGATGAAGCCAATCGATGTTTCCTCCAGGACGATGATATCGACAAGTGGATTCTCCAGCCATCTAAGAATAGACATGCATCGGGACGGGTGAATCTTCTGGCGCATCCAGGTCAGTCGAACATGACAGGCAGACGGCTGCCGAATCATTGGTAAGTAGATGTATCTTGGATTAAAGGACGTACGGAGATTGACACTTAGAAGGCCTGAAGTCGTCAGGAGAAGAACAGACCCCGCATCAGAGATCTACACTCTGCTGGACGCGGCCGCCTTGGCTAGTACCAGCTTCCTTGATCTAAGTGATACAGCCACATCTCCCGACTTTGTCGCGGTGAGCTTCTACAAGATCTTTGGATATCCTCAGCTGGGGGCGCTGATCGTACAGAGACGATCTGCCCGGCCGCTTCTGAGCAGAAGGTACTTTGGTGGAGGTACCGTCGACATGGTCACTACGAGTAGCGAAGGTTGGCATGTCAAGAAAACCGGCTCTCCCCACGACGCTCTTGAAGACGGAACTCCAGCTACACACGCTATCATCGCGATCAAATATGCCATCAACTGTTACAAAGACAAGTATGGCGATAATCCGATGCAAAGAATCGCGAGTCACACCTCTTGTCTAGCCAAGGATATGGCGATCAGACTCTCTGACCTGCGTCACAACAATGGTACGCCTATGGTACAGCTGTACTCTGATTTTAGCCCTGGGTCATCACAAGGGCCGGTCATCGCTTTCAATGTCCTCCGGGCAGATGGAAGTATGGTTGCGCACAGTGAAGTTGAGAGACTTGCCAACGAGCACAAGATATGTCTACGAACGGGCAGCTTGTGCAATCCTGGAGGGCTGGCCGGAGAGCTGGGATGGACGGCGGATGAGCTACAGCAGGCTTTCGAAGCCGGTCATCGCTGTAGCAAACCCGAGTCTATTGTACTCGGTAAGGCGACTGGAGTCGTTAGAGTCAGCCTGGGGATGCACAACGGCGAGTCTGATGTCAGGCTTTTCGTCCTTTTTATCGCAAGGACATTCCTCATGAGCCATGAGATACAGCATCTGGCATGTCAACAGATACCACAGCACATAAGCTGCATCGCTGTCTCATAGAGTAGATCTATCGCATATGCAATACCGTTGATCATGTGTGATCATGACAGGCCTGTGAGCATCACTTTTTGCCATTGCACGGAACAATCCGTTACCGGGGTTTGTATCACACAGAATAGATTCTGGTTCGCGGCTTACGTATTGAAAGTGTGGTCGGCGGTATGGCCAAAAGCTCGTCCGAAACACAGACGAGCTACTGACCACGTGGATAGGAACAATAAATCGTCGCGTTCGTTTGCTCGAGTGCCTGCACTGCCAGATAGCTATCCTGAGAAGTATGTGGACGCGCCAAGTATGTTCTCGTGTGTGAAATTATACTGCTGATGGGTTGAATTGATGCACCGTAGGGGCGATTCTCATGAAAATTGCGAGATTGGCCAAAGACGTTCATCGAGCCTGAAACTCCTCATTTCGTTCCAGCGGTTCATTGGTCGATCGTAGCTAGTGATGATACCCTGGATTATACTGACGGAGGGAATGACGGCTACATCCCTAGAGCTAACTTGTGGCAAGACAAAAGATATATTCGGCGTGCTGTGACCTTACAAGACATGGGACACAGTTGGGGTGGAGTCGCGCTTACGACCACAGTATCGAGTGTTCTGCAACGGGTACTTGCAGACCTTATTCCCCCACCTGGCCGAGATGATACCATGACGCATCATTCTGGTAGTTTGTTTGCGTTGTTTGAGCAAGTGTGTGAACTCGCAGATCAGAGCAAACCAAGCAAAATCGTCCAGTTCGGTGCGATGTCTTCGGGAAAGGCTCGGTGAGATGATTATGGAGTGAGTTCTTACGCCCATACTCCTCAGAATGGAACTTGTACAGGCCGAGAGCATTCACGGCCTGAGATTAATATCGCGGGGTGCTTTCCTCTTCTTCGATCAACTCCCAGTAGCCGCGCGACTTAGGATGCATTGTTCGAGTATTGTATATCTATCTTAGTAGAAGACTCATCAGAATGGATGCGAAACTCATGTTCTCCTGGAATTCCCAAAGCCTCTTCCGTCAATCTCGTCAGCTCCTCTGTCAGCGACTGGCCTGGGGCTTTCGAGTGCTGTTCATATTCTGACCTGGCGCTCTCACATTTTTCCACAGCGAATTTGATTTCAGCGTCCATTGAATGCCTCCCGACCGTGATCGAAAGTTCAAGCAGCCGATGATTGCCAGATTGAACCGTTCTGTAAAATATCCCACTCACGCTCTCGACAAATTCATAACCTGATCCTGTACTCGGTGACTCTGAGGGACTCGCACTTTGCGTTTCGAGTACTTGAGATCGTACAGATCGTGAAGGTTGTGCGGCATCGTCTCTTATGTCCATGAAGGCGTTTGAGGCCGAAGCTTGATTGCTCAGGTGGCTGGGGATTCCCGTCACTGCTTGCAACGACAGCAAAGGCCTGGGTTGTGTCTCGACGCTTCCATCATGGTTATATCTAACCATGGAATTCTGCCAGGGTATTGCTAAGGGATAGAAAGGCGTTTCGTAAGGACAAGAGCTCGCAAGGGTGTTTTCGACGGCGAATTGGGAATGCAGATGTCGGAAGTATTGGTCGCTCTGGTAATCCACAAGGGTACCGGTGGCAGACTGATGGTACTGTGGAACTATGTTTGGATGATAGTGCCAGAGAACGTTGTCTGGTGCTCGGCTTCTGTCATCGAGAAGAGGATTGTTTAGAGAGTTGGCTGTCACATGATTAATCGCCTGAATCTAAGCAAGGACCTCATGCGAGACGTGTATTGGTGTCGTACTCATATCGGCCATTGCTGCTGCTTGCATCGATCGGTTCTCGCTGTACGAAGTACTGCTCTGCTCTGGTTCACAGAGTCTGTTGATTGCCGCTGAGTACTGCTAGAGAGGTGTCCCCGCTTTATATGTCCAGCTCTCATCTGAGAAACACCATTCCATGTCTCGTGGCGCAGATACGAAGACAAGCAGGAACATGAGAAAGATCCAGTACAGCGGTGCAAGCGGATGGTAGTGATTAATCGCGTTCTTTGGTTCAATACCTCGATTCCATGTTGAAACAGAGGCTATCCACCGCAAGGTCTGGAACGCAATATAGCAATATATGAGATGGAATCCAGCAGGCTTGCGCAAAGGCGCTGGCATGCCAATCACCAGCAATCAAGTCAAATCTCAAGCCCGACTGTCTGGTTGGCCCTGGTTTAGTGAGGGCTGACTCTCTAGTGCACCACCTCCTCCGGCCAGATTGCATCAGGTGAACGATTGGCTTCAGGTGCGCACTCTTGTCAAACATTTGAAACGTGGCCTGTGGTACGAGGACAGATTATTGGGCCAAGAGAAGACCCCATAGGATGATCGCGATGGAAGGATGGATAGCAAGGTGATGAAATAGAGAAAGCTAGAAGAACATCATGGTATCCAGTGGGCTCGGAATCTCTTCTCTATACCTTCGACAGGATAGACACGCCAATTTCCATCCTTCCGGGTGCCAGAGTCCGTTGATTCCCGCCTTGTCCCTAGAGATCTCCTTCCGATCGGAGTCGCACTCAGAACAAGACCCTGAAATAAGCATGAATGAAGTAGATACGCTGAGAGGGTCACTAAAGACGTCCATCAGCAAGCGTGGCTTACAATGTCGCTCAGCTGACGCCGTGGACAAACTCGATAATCATGTCGACGTACGTAATTTCGGCACGCAAAGATGATTGGCGACAAAACAAGATTCGGCTTCAACAATCCCAACGCCCAGATCGTTTCCTAGAGAGTCCGGACCACATCGCGGTCTGGGTGCTATGATGCTCAACAGAAGATGCCGTGTCATCGTCACCAGCTCTTCGCGAGTGGTGCTTCGGAAGGCGGTATCACCCACGTGCCATATTGTCTCTATGGTGCTGGTCGATCCTGCCGGTATGGGAGGCCGCGCTTGTTCAGAGTTCAGAATGCATCGGCGGCAGTCGCAGACCGCAGCTCGGTTCAATGATCCGAACGCCAAGTCAATCCCGCAAGCGCTGTACTAATCGGCTAACCTGCCGGATCAGGGCGCACCATCAAATCTGCATGCTATCAGTGAAAGGTGCCTACCGCCTATTGGGAGGCACAGCAGCATTACGGCTTGTTGTCGTTCAATGTGATCTACAAGGCGGCTTGGAGGAAGCTAACATGCGGTGTGGCTACTACTTTCGCGTTAGTCAAATACGAATTTACCAGTTTCCCGGGCCCCTTGCCGTGTGCCAGATGAGCAGGCGCGCGGCATCTGCGCAGAAAGCGCGATATCTTTTTGCAATGGATTGTCTGATCGACCAAAAACTTGGAATAGTCGCGCTGGCGACAGGTCTCAAGACACCATCTCTTACTGGTGTTGGGAAGCAATTCCAGAGCCTATAGAATGAACCGAAGACACAGACGCGACCTTTGCTAATGGAAGTCTCTTAATAGTATATGGCTCAATCATTGGTTGATTCAGGCGCGTATCCCGCAATCTGTTCTGAACATTGTACTGCCAAGACTATCGGATGCCAAATTGAATTTTTCCCCGTCCAAACGGTTGAAGAAGGATTGTTTACGACAGTGCTTGACCTTGTTGCAACACAGTTGCGATTCATGCTGTATGATGCAACAGGACTGCATTGTTCTTCAACTCAAAAGTACGTTGTCTCATCACAAAGACGTAGCTCGACACCGTGGCATGACCGAAATCTTAATGCCGAAAGACGCGGAATTGTTGGCGGGCGTCATAAAGCTCGATGTAGCTCTCACTTGGAATATATAACCAATCGCTGCTTCCCGACTGTATCATCCACTGCATCGTTGCGAATCGTCAAGATCAGTCTAGCATGACGGATGTCTCTCGGTGTCTTGAGTCTTGCTTCGCTTTCTGGACTGTGATAGTGATGGCGGAATTGGCGTCGCATAAGCTAGTACGGCAATACACGTGTGAATTCCTTACTTGGCCACTACATGCTTGTCTCAGACGTTTCACAACATATCATCGGAAGATAACGATATTATACGTACGCGAGCAGATCCTGTCAGTGGTTGCTCCTGCCTTCAGGGTACTACGAGCGCGCGAGTAAATCATGCATACACGACTGAGCTGAAACACATCAGCCAATCCTATGCGTCTTGGACGCTTGGAAGCGCTATGCCATATCCTTTCACTACCGTCAGCGCAGATTGTACAAGAATATGGATAAAAGAGTGATTAGGCGCTGCCTTGTGCGTGATTTGCTGCTCTCGATCGTAGCGTTTCGTAACTCCTATGGACATGAAAAGCTTATGGCAATACTCGTGCAGCTTGGTTGGACAGGGATGGCGCCTGGAGTAGCTCTTACTTTCTTTGGTATCGTGGACCTCTCTTTCAGCAAGTTCTGACTGCAGCCGGAAGTTCTAGGGACGTGGTAATAAACTTATGAAGCACAGAGATTGATCGTGAACTGCAGCTGAATCTACAAATTACCCCTGTCGAACGGAAACGAATCTTGGCTCGATCGACGACGTGAATGCTCTAGACGGAAGCGACGACAGTAGAGTGGGAGAAAGCTTGGTGTTCGCAATGGCCTCTGGATGTGTGTATCTTTCCTATCTGCCTAGACATAAATACCATGATCATTGGCCACTCAAAATGTGTTCGCCGCTGAGCCTGACAGAATGTTCCGTACCATATACAAGACAGCCGAACTGAGATTAGAGATGTATGGCTACTCAACGCGGAAGCAAATCCATCGCGAATCGTCGGTCCACTGAGGTAGAGGATGAACAGTATGATCTCGGCGAAAAGGCAAGTTCACAAGAACAAGAGCAAGAACGCCATAGAACGCTTTGAATATCGACTCGGCATAATGGTCGTTCGCGAGATAGTAACAGTTCCCTTCAATCGATAATTCAATGATCAACATATTATTGCGTCACAGGCGACAAGCAAGCTTGTATAGCTAGACATCATGAATCCATGATGTTCCAGCTATTTTCGTGCTCTACAGTTCCAGTACGTGGACCTGGTGGATGCAGTTGACAATGGGTACCTTGAGCCCCGTGTGTTCGATATATACCAGACGGTCAAAGCTGCACTTGTCAGAACGGTGGTGCGGCGAAAAGCTTCACACATGGTATTGCGGCAGGTCTTATGCCCAAAGACTTATCTGCCCATCAAGATCAAAGCAACGTTTCCTCTCCCGACGCATAGAGACGGCTCGGTTAGTAGGTCGATCGAGCTCTTATCTGCGTATGATAGTAGGTAGGAGCACATACCCTCGCTCAACCGCATAACTACGAAAGACAGTACTGGCCGAATGGCTTTTCTTCACTGGCGCAGATCACCTGGGTAAAACCTGATATAGATTACACCAAGACCGGCCGTTTTAGAGGACGCTGATCCAGGATGTACCGTTTGGTGACGTAGAAGACGACATTCGATACGCGGACCTTCCTGCCAGAATACCCGACCTGAAACCGTAAGAGTGGGGACGTGTCGTATGGCTAGCTGGAATGGTAGTATATGTAGACACAGTGTGCATAGAGAACTAGAACATCACGGTGGCAGAGCTGTAAGATTCGGTGTAAGGTCGTAGTAGATTTACTATCCGACGACCATCATCTGAGATTCCAGGTATAAAGCAGGATCCGTTATCGGTGAACTTAGTCACACTGATCTTGCAAGATTCTCAGAGGCTGCTCAAGGCTGCTAGTACGCAGACCATGTCGACGAATTCGACTACAAATAGTCCTGCTCTAGGATCGTCAAGCACGCCTCAAGTTCACGTCGTCACAGTGGGCAAAGGCGCCCATCGGTTCGACCCTGAAACTCTTACAGCTTCCGCTGGCGATGTAGTGACATTCGAGTTCTTCCCTCTGAATCATTCTGTCGTTAGAGCACAGTACCGATACCCATGTATTCCTTACGAAGATGTGGTAGTAGGACAAGAGGGCTTTTTCTCGGGCCTGATCCCTGTGTCAGATATCTTGGACGACGTACGTAGCAGCCCATCGTTGTGGATGGCAGCCAGCCAAATGATGATTAACCGGGTGCCGCAGCCCCCGAAATGGAACCTTACAATCAACGACACAAGACCTATATTCTTCTACTGTTCTGCACCTGGCTCGTGCATCGACTATCAAATGGTCGGTGCCATCAACCCAGTAAGTCGTCGATGACTCGCTTTCGTAGTTCCATCACTGAGCTTACGTCCTCGAAGAACTCGTCTACCCCCTTCTCTGTACAAAAAGATGGAGCTAAAGATTCGGATTACATGCTGCAACCAGGAGAAGCTTTCCCGTCTGAGGCATCAGCATCAGTCTCCTCCGATAGCTCAGCCGAGACATCAGGGCCAAAAGCCACTTCTGACGTAGCTGGATTGGCTCCTCCCACCATAGCTGGAATAGCCCTTGGAGTTTTAGGCATATGCTGCGTTATCCTAGCGATTCTTCTCACCCTCTGCATCCGATACAGAGCTCGAAAGCGTGTTCAGCTCGTCGAAACGCCCGCCACATCCTCTTCTACAGAGATTCCGAGTACAATCCGCGACATGATCCCGGAGCAAATTCATGGTCAAGTCCCGTGTCAGATACGTGATCGGCCGGTGGATCAGACTTCAGGTCAGGTTCCGTGCATGTCACCATGTTCCCCTAACAGCCCCTACGGCTTTTTGCAATCATCTAGCTCTCCCCATACTCAATATCCTGTCGAGATATACTCGAACAGCAGATACGAACTCTCTGTCCCAGATACAGAAGACCTAAGGACATCTCGATGAACAGATGTTATGGTTAAATCTTGCATGCTGCCAGTCGTGACCCAGCGCTCGGTATATCTTGCAGTGAGATGGCAGGCCAAGATCATTGATTGCACTAGCATTATCACCTCCGCTGTTACTTGAACCCTAGTGGTGGCACCGGGTAGATCTAGCTAGAATAGAGACGGCGAAACATGCGCAGGTGGTTTGATCGCAATCTTGTGTCAAAGACACTCCAGAGCCTTCACGTCGTTAGACCACCACCAAAATTCGGATCTGCGTGTCCTACAATGTCTTGCATCTCACATTTGCGTCGCGCTATCTCTCCATGAACAAGGAACAGATGTCGTAAAGACTATTCAAGGATATCCTTCCGCAGATATGTGATGCCCACCGTCACGTTGATGGTTCTCGCTAAGTGTTTCTATATTGACGTATCTCAATACAACCAAGACAGGCAGATTTATAGGAAAGATTCCAGGTGTTTGCCCTATATCCTAAGCATTTGGTTTCAATTTCCCGTTTGATCACCATTACTATGTTATACACTATAATCCATACCAGTAATCTGTACTTGGGAAATAGAGCTCGAGGTATGATAATTCATGGCATCGATCGTTCTTGATCAAGGAAGGATTTGCTTTTAAGACACTGTTGAACATGCCGTTGATGCCTTAGATGAGTACGTTGTACAAGAAAGCTCCGAACGTCGACCTAGTTATAGTTTACGGCATGCACCCCTTATCTCACGTTGCAATAATCATCGCGTCTTGGCTTTAGTTGAAGTTTAGGCCTTAGACCGTCTCCCGTCGTATGGTACAAACACTTATTCGTATATTTTTTGAAAACTAACGTATCTTCAGAGCTAGTCGACGTGTTACCAGCACTCTATGTTCGCGTGAAATCATTCGTAGTCTCTCTCGAAGCAGACCGCATCAGAAGACCCAACATCGTTACCTTGGTTCGTTTATGTTACAGTTAGGCATTTATTACTTACAAGACAAGAGACCCAAGGTAAATGCTCGAAGTCGACCATGATATGAGCGTACACAAAAATGTTGGAGTATCATGCAAGTCCAAGACTTACTTTGGAATAAGCCAGCGATCACTATCACATAAGTCTCCGAGTATCGAGATCAAGACATGGTCACCTCTCCACTCTATCCTCCGCCAGGCACTCGTTTAGCATGTCTCTTTCAAAAGAGGTTGTCCAGTCATTTCCTGAGTCGTCTTTCGGAACTCTGGAGGATTTGGAAGCGCTCATATCTAAACATGAGATGCCACCGAGCGATGTCGGATCTTCTCTGATCCCCTCCACCTATCACAAGCTCTCCTGCTTCTGTGTATTGATGAATATCACAGCCGCAGGATTGATGCTCGCTGGTCCAGATAGAGTGAGCTCGGACCACTTACGTAGAAGTTCAACCATCGCCATCAGCGCGAACTTCTGCGCGTGTATCGCCATCCGTAACGAACACGTGATAAACACAATCACCACTGTTGCTTGTAGTCTGCCGCTTCGTACTTCTCTACACCTGAGAGAAGCAGCGGCTCAGATTTATTGCCACGGCGGCATTCATTCTGGCTGCGCGATCACTGGGACAATCTGGTATCTGATTTTCACCTGCAGCTGCTTTCTGGATCCAAAGAGGGCTTCTCGTATTCATACAGTACTCAGTTATCTCTCAGGAATCGCGACTTTACTTCTGACAGTAATCTTGTCATTTTCAAACCCTTCTCTGAGAGCGAAGCATCATAACGCGTTTGAGCTCACACATCGTCTTCTTGGCTGGGCCTTGATCTGTGTGCTCTGGTTCCAGGTGATACTTGGATTCCTTGCAGAGATCGTGGGAGATACCAAGGTGATGGTTCAGCAACTATTCAAGCATGTTCCTTTCTGGTTGATGTGTTTGTCCACAGTGCTGTTGATATATCCATGGACACAGCTCCGTTCGATCCCTGTGGAGGCCCAAAGATTGTCTGATGATGTCCTTCGTCTGACCTTTCATCACGCAGGAGAAGGATCTTGCATGACTCGAAGGCTAGCCACCGTGCCGCTGAAAGAAACGCACGCTTTTGCCACGATACCAGGCAAGGATGGCGGGACTTACTCAGTGTACATATCCGCAGCGGGCGATTGGACCCGGCGTTTGATCTGCAACCCTCCAAGCAGGATCTGGGCAAAAGGACGTCCGGTTTACGGTGCCACACAATCGTCCAGACTATTCAAAAAAGTTCTGTTCGTAGCAACAGGATCCGGCATTGCCCCAGTCCTCTCTACGGTTATCTCTCGACCTGAAAAGGAGTCGGTGATATTCTGGATCACCACAGAGCCGAGGAAAAAGCTTGACGCGGAACAGTTACAGCGATTGGAGGCCTATAAGAGCAACATCATCATTTTCAATGCGGGACGTGACGCGGTTCAGCCGGGACGAGTGTCTGCAATCGTATACGGACTTCATCGCAAACACCAGTCAGAAGCTGTTTTTGTGGTTTCCAATCAGAGACTGACGGAAGTGCTAAAGATGGACCTCGAGCGCTCTCGCGTACCAGTGTTCGGACCCATTTTTGACTCATAAATTGAAAGATAAATTGTAGTTGGCTCGTCTGAGTCTTAGCCATTTCCTGTTCGTTAAAGATATCTACATGATCATTATCGCTCGAACAGGTGAATATTCGAGAGCCTAGAGCATGTTTCCGAACGTCTCATCGCATACCCTTAAGAGGACATGGCCTTTCTTCGCATGTTCATTAACCATGACTGATACCACGATATCCACCCAACCAATTCTCCTGTACCGCCGAGCGCGCAACTGTGGAGATCCTATGTCGAAGCTTATTAGACCGCCAACGGTCAAGGCCAGTTTCCACTAGCAGGCAGTAGTTTTAGACTCCGGCGCTAGGTCAGGGACCCAATGACGGCTGTAGATCGACCAACCGTAGCTCAACACTTCCTGGGCTTGTAATGTGATCATGCAAGTGACCAGAAACTCTGACGGAAGCACAAGACAAAAGGCTCTATCCAGAATCATATGCTCAATTACTTCGGTTTGGATGATGCTGCGGCACCGATGGACACAAAGTTGCATCGCTTAAGCAATTGAAGTCATATTCTCTCGCTAGGAGACGTTACTGCTCGGATGTGAAGCACAAACGACTTCACACTGAAAATTTGTAATGTTCGAATTGAAGCACTGCAAATTTGAGGGGACGTGATTCTCACGTAAAATAGAGTCACTACGAAGTATAAAGATACGATACAAGCTAGTTGGGGTTTCACACCCTGGACATTTAGATGAACACTCGAACGTCTCTCCTCCGACTAGCTGGTGAGTCTTCTAGTATGGAGTTCAATCCTGCCCAATGCAGTATACCTGATCCATTCTTGTTGTTCTAGCGAGTTTACTTCCTTGCGAGCTGTCAAAGACTCACAAATTCCTTGAGAAATACTCTACACTCCAAGTAGCCGACACGACTAGTACATGGCGAGCTTTCGTCAGGCTTCGAATTTTCTATCGAGGCTCGGGAAGGCGCTTGCTTCGCTGCATGTTCGCTCATATGCATTTGGAGCTCAATCGAGATGCAGAACTTAGTCAAGCGGTACGTGAACTGGGTCTACCACCTAGAAGCCGTAGGATACATGGGCAATACAGGTCAAGTAAGCAGGAGCGTAAGCGAAGACAATACAGAAGGAGACGACGTCCGTCTCTGTATGTTGTGGCTAGGCTACATGATGGTTACAGTTCCACAAGAATTCTTCATTCCGGACGCAGGATCCAAAGACATGTTCTTAGAGCAAAAGTTATTCGTCGTGACAAGCCAGAGAGAAGATATGAGGAAGTTTGACCGGCAATGGGAGATCACATATGCATATGGAACTTCGAGGTCAAAAACCACGATGGTCATACTATTTTGTTCAAGGAAATGGCAATATGATCCTGCTAAGCAGTGCTACTCAATGGGGCCGAAATTGACCAACGAGAATATGTGAGCTTCGTAAGATCGTGTCTGTGTCCCATAGCTTATAGTGAGATAGCCTCGAGGCATCACAAAGTCAGATCGTGGTCAACACAGATGACAGCAAGCAAGCTTGCCGCCGTATGAGAGCGGATGACATGTTATGTGAAGAACAGGCCTAAGAAACTTGGGGGTCAAAGTATCTCGCCTTCGCGATGAGAACATTCTGCGCCCATGGTCATCATTATTGGACCTTTGGAAGAGTAACATGGGTTGAGCGAGAATGCACAAGAAGACATGCGTCACAATGACTAGAGGATAATCGAGCTTTATTTATGCTTGCGCAAGATGGAAAATTGTCCATAGAGTAGGGCAATGAAAGCTTTAGATTCTATAACGAGATCTTATGCTCAAAGGAGGAACCGTTATATCCTTAATTCACTTTGCTGACGAATCTCGGTCTCACAATATTCTGCGTTCTGCACTATATAGCATGGATGAAGTACATCAACTGTGAACTGTTTCACCCACGGCGAACATGTCAGAGGCTCCAACTCCGGCTTGCTTAGAAGAGATCAAGATTGTCCGCGTAAAGTTATACGACCTGTCACGCTCAGAAAGCACCAGCGCAAGGGAAGGAGCAGACCTGAGATCGAGCATAGAGCTGTTAGATGCGATTGGCAAACGTGGTCCCTTAGAAAATTCCTCGCTTGTGTTGCACCTAACGCTGCTACTACATGAGTTGTTGCACGACTCAAAAGAAGGTATGACTATATACTGCACATCAAATTGCTCGACTGATCTTTTTCGTATAGGTTGGTTCAAATGGGTTGACTGTGCGGATCTGGGGATGGGCGACAGACGCTCACAACCCCCAACAGTCTCGGAAATAAAGGCTATGTGTCAAGAAATCCGTGACTTCTCGGATGATGTCGGGTTCGCCGAGTAGTCAGTCCGCTTGCAGTAGATCTTGTTGACATCGACAGTATTGGTTGTGGGGCAAAGATTTGATCTTCCGCATATGCATAGTCCAAGGTCTCGGAAGAGTGTATTTATGAGGTTTGGCTTGAGGAAGGGGAAATGCCAGGAGCGCATCGTGTTGCTGATCCGACTACCAAACATGTTTCATCACATCTCCGAGGCTCCAAGCTTGTCTACGGTTCTTGCCCAAATGCTATCCGAAGGAAACGATGATACAGACAGTCATATCGAATCAAGGCTATGGCGGCGCAAAATGCATAAGTGAAATCTCCTGACGGATGCATCTATTTGCAGCGCGATCAAAAAGTCCGCGTGCCTCAAGTTGAAGACAGACCAACTGTCGTTTCGAAAGGGACTGTCGTCTCGTTCCCAGGTTTGTGGGAGCCAAAGCATCGTCGATGCAGTACATGACCAAGAAGGGTCATGGCTTGTTCCTTCACTCCGTCTCCGATGCTCTTCTCAACCTCGGGAAGGAATCTAGGGAATCTACTGAGAAATTGAGCGAGATGGGCGCTTATCTGCTGATGAGCCGCCTGAGCAATCCCTGCATCAATACGTTCACACAGTAGGATGATCTGAGACATATTGCTATCCGTCAGCGATCGACGAACTACGGAGCAACATGGCTTAGAGCATACTCACACTAACTACTCGGACCTCATCACGTTCTTCCAAGGCTTTGAAGACTTGTGCGATCATCTCCTTGTCTGGTATACTCCTTCGATTGCTGGTCGCGCCACTGATGTACCTTTCTAGTGAGGGCCGCCAGGCGGACTCTGCAAAGATGTCGCTAGACCCTCTGGGATGGACCGAAGTAGAGACAGCCATGTTCTCCCATTAAGACAAAATAGCCAACGTTCAGGTATATACCAGAAAACACGTTGCTATACGTGACGCTGATGCTGAGGTTGAATATAGGGTCAGAACGTCCTGCGGATTTTCTCCGCCTAGACAGATATAGAACTCGCCCGATGTGAGTCTCATCTTATGTATCTTGGAGAGCGGTTGCTTCGGATCTGATGAGTGGACCGTCACGGGAGTGCAGGGCGCTCGTTGTAATGTACGATATCTCTTGAATTTTATCTATTCACTTCCTCCCAGCATGATATCTGCCGGTAACACAAATGGAGAATTTACATCGCCCAGATGTAGTTCCAGTCATAGACCGTTCATAGAACTTCTGACTTCACGTTTGCGTTATTGAGAAGCTCTACATATCATGTATGACCACAACAGTTTGTTCCCAGACAAACCAATATGAAGATGACCATGTATGCTTCAGATGATCCTCAACTGTTTCTCACGCATGGTCAATGCTTCGTGAGGCCGCGCGATAATGAATGTGCGTTGGCCGTCGTCGTGCGAATATAGATTACAGCGGTAATAAACACACAGTGTTCGTGGCAACGACGTATTCGGCACTTCCAAATAGAGTCACTATGTATACGATCCTAGCTGGCAACAGAGATATTGAGATTTACTATTTCGGACCAGACCAGTGCCAAGCACCACCTACGCTCAGTTCGTGTAGAGCACACCGCAGCTTCTGGTTTCAAAAGATTTCACATCCGATACGCCGCTTTGTGACCTCGAACATGAGCTTTCTAGCGCTCAATTTCGTCCCATCACTTTGCGCCCATTGGTCTTGACTTCACTGTCATGTCGTCGAATCGTCAACAAAAGTCAACATGAGTCATTCGCTAGACCAGGATCCACCTTGGCGAACGAGAAATGCATGATATGGCATTTTCGGGTGTCCACACATGTCAAGAGCCGCCTCAGCTTATATTCAAGTCGATTCAGTACAATGGGGAGACTCAGTTCGAGATAGCGTGCAACAAAAAATCTGAGCTTCTTCGCTCATTTGATCTCTCGACGGGGCTTTTGCTTTGCTAGAACTTCCTGCTCTTGACGGGTACTTACTGACGAGTACAAAACAAGCTTAGGCCAAGACTCAACTGTCGAGAGCAGGAAATTTGGTTGATTGTCTCGCCTTTTCAATTCTCAATCTTGTTCATATGGGAGATGTGATGACTAGCTATTTATAGACATACATTGACGGAAGCAGACAGTGTACTCTGCTCGGACCTGAGTCTCAGTGACATGCAACCACATCTGATTAGGTCATCTGACCGACGTCTAGCTCATGTAATTTCACTCTACCTGAGACATCAGCTTCATCTACTACAATCTAACAATAACTTTGAGACAAAAATCCGACGTAAAGGAAAAGAGCTCGTTGTGGACTATGCTCTATAAAGTAGGACGATGAACATGTACCCAAAAAACAGCTGATTACAACTCAAGAGTAAAATTGGCACTTTGACAACTCGTAAGAAAAAGCAGCTATGTCTCCAGACGCAGACGATTTCGATATCTCCGAGCACAGACGCCAGCAGAACAGCAATGCTCAGAGGAAGTATAGACAGAGGGAAGAAGATCGCTGGGGAGAGATGGTGAGGATGCTAGAGGATCTAGAATCACAAGAGCAGAGGCTCAAATACGAGCTAGAAGACTCGGATTCTCAGAAGGGTATCTCATCAGACTTCGAAGCTCAATCGAAATCGTCGACAACCTCACGTTCGTCACCAGAACACTTGCCACCTTGTCAAGACCTTGCACATAATCTCGAGATCGGGGACTTTACTGCCACCAGCCCTGGGACGAACTATTCATCCCTAGACTTAGCATCTGGTGGTGATAAGTTGCAAAGCATGAGAAGCCCTCAAGTCGCTGGAGTTATGCAGTCGGGGACTGAGATTGTCCAGAGTCTGGGAAACTGTGACGATAACGCAACTCAACAAATGCACTTCGAATCAGCTGCACCAGGACCATCAATGATGTCAGCGAATCATATGCTGCCTGTAATTCCTAATTCCGGCGCGGGTGTTCAAAACTACTTTCCCGGTCTGCCATATGGTGCAACTCCTAACACGTACGGACAACTGTCGTATCTTGGTATGGGCATCCCATCTGTCATCGTGGTTGTGCCCATGAACTCCATTCCAAGGTTTGGGTATCACTCACAGCATATTCTGTCCAACTCCGATCCGCATCTCTGCTCGGGACCGCCTCATGGGGGGTACTATTGAGTGTCAGAGACGGTGCGGATTTATGTATGTAGAAAGCGAGAATATGACTAGACATCTACTTGCAAATAACATCTTGCACAGTGTCAACCCCGGTTTCCTCTTGCAATCACCGGATTCAAAAGGATAGTGGAACGGAGAGAACTTGATGTGATTCAGACAGATGCGGAAAGGTACCTGGTCATGCCTCGCAAACTTTGATGGGACACAGTGTGATGTACCATTGATCTACTTTTGTCAGAGCACAGCTGTAGTTCACAACTTTGAGGCCATCGGGGCTGTACTCTATACGTTCCATGCTCGTGTCTTAGTGGTATTGACACTCAAGATAGTTTCCGCGAGCTATTGTTCGATTCGTCCCACCTGCCATGAATACTCACAAGTCTCAAGACTTTGGCTGAACAACGGCCTCACTGTGGATTGCAGGGTGAGATTTCGGGTAAAGCAGGTAGTTGGGGAAGCTCTATGCTGATTAGACATCACGTTTCATGCAGCAAGGACTCAAAGAGTCATTGTATAAGGGTCTATACATCAAGACAAACTCTCAGGTCTCTTCGTCAACAACGCCTATGATAGTCAAGTGTAGAATCATCTCTGCCCTAGACATAACATCTGCAGAGATACCTAGATACCGAGGTATTGGGGAGCATGGCTCTTCATAGAAATTCGAAGCCCGGCTTTCGCAGGTGGAACTGATATCTTCAAGATGGTCGCGGCGTAGGTTTTCTACGAAGGGCAAATATCCATCCGCCGTTCAAGCCGCGCATTACTACAAAAAGAACAGTTGTTAGACATCGTGAAGTCCATTGGGTTATTTGCTAACAACATCACGTTCTGTAAAGCATACAAGAAATGTCGGACTACCATGTGGCCTGAACCAAGAGCAGGAACTGATGCTTGCGTTCCAGACCACATGGTGAAATTCGTCTCAGTCCGATCCAGAGGACATTTTGATCCCAGATATGGTGGGTATTCCGTTGATCTGACAGACATGTTTGGACGCTCCAAGCAAGCGAAGCTCAGTTCGACATTCTGGTCTGGAGCATAGATCTCACTGTCTTGTGGGTTACTTCCAACACCCAAGTCAGGACGGATGTCATCCGGCATCATCGTCGCCAGTGGTTGTATCTCTTGTGATGATGCGCCGTCCAGCGTCGGACTATCGTGAGGAGTAGCAGTATCTCCTTGCCATTCCAGATGGGGTCTTTGGTCGTCGAGCGGGACCTCTGTGCCAGAAACATTGGTGGCATCTCTTTCCGTATGAATGAGATCGTTGGAACCATGTTCCCAGTTGATCAGAAAGTCGAGATCGGACTGTGTCACATGTGGAGGGGATGTCATTGAGGGGTCGTAAGGCCCATGACCATGTGGCGCAATTGACTCTTGTCCCATGTCTGCAACACCGCTGAATAATTCTGTTCTCGACTCCGTCATGCAGATTCCAGTGGAGGGACTGGATGGAATCCATGGAATCTACCCCCATTCCAACTCCATTTGGAATACCCCACATTCCAACTCCAACTATCCATGGAGTTTCCATG